>WAAD01009662.1:62061-88345 GCA_013389945.1 Fregata magnificens | reverse complement strand
CAGTGTTTTTCTGTTAACTGAAAAATATTTAACTTGTGGAGAAACAAACAGTAAATTCATCATTCATTTATCTAGCTTTGCAAATAAGGGCTGCCAGTGGGCACCACTAATGCTGAAAATACTTTCCAGAAGAGGCTAGCAGAGCACAAGGGACATTGCCATCATGGGGCTCTATCAATACAGAACTTGTATGAGTTCACTCGTGACA
Organism: Fregata magnificens; assembly: GCA_013389945.1. Taxonomy (NCBI): domain Eukaryota; kingdom Metazoa; phylum Chordata; class Aves; order Suliformes; family Fregatidae; genus Fregata; species Fregata magnificens. Next base: position 88,137 of record WAAD01009662.1, on the reverse strand, counting down.
TCCATTTGTTGAAATATTCAGTCACCCTTCACGACTGACTTAAATTATGGGAAAGATTCTGAAAGAGCAAAAGAAACTGAACTGTTATGTGGGCATGAAAAGTATTGCATGACCAGGGATTCACAAACTAACTTAAAAACATGGGAGTTTAATAATTTGGTTTTCCAGTCTATCAATAAATGGGTGAAGAATTGACTGATCTGAGAAGTCAAATACGATTTGAGAAAGCACTGTAAAGCTTTTCAGGATGAGATAGGATCAGGATCCTCACTGAAGTTTACCTCAAACTTGGTGAAATATTGAATCAAGAAATTGTGAAATCTTTGTGAAAAAAGAGTTTATTTTGAGAGCAGTAACTAACAGATGGAAAGGATGCTTTGCGAAGAGGCAGACATTCACGGGAAGAGAAGGTGAATGGAGCTTCAAGGCAGGAATATGTCTAATTAAAACCAGTAAATCACTTCCTCTTTATCAATAGAGGGAAAAAAAGAGAAAGGAGGCCAGGTGGAATGACTTTACTGATGATCTAGCTGCCGCTGGGTGAAAGCCAAGTTGCAGTTAGAAAGCATTACATTTATTATTAGCTACTAGATGATAAATTTGTACTGATTTCCCCCAAAGAGAAAGTAAGCTAAAGAGAGCTAAGATGTGCTTATAAGATACAGATGTTGATTCAATAAAATGGATAAAAGGGTTCTCCTTTAGTGAGGAGAGATTAGCTGGACAGCATCCCTGAAGGTTGTACATCTAGCATGTGAACAGTAAAAAAATGGAGACACAATAACAACAGAAGATAAATTTGAAACAGCTGAAGTAGAAATGAGATCATACAGGACCTTTCAAGGATATTTTTTTTTTTTCTTTTAATGACCTTAGTGGACTTTCTTGAAAAACAATAGTTTGTCATAAGCTTTTAGTTAAGATTGTGTTTAAAGTGACCTTAGAAATATTGAAGAGATAAACCCCCTTTTGTTTTAAGGTTTGGTTTAAGTAACCAATGGGTAATTCTTCCTTTACTGGTGCTTTCCAAAGAGGTGTTCTCTCACTTTCCTTTTAAGCTCCTGGTGTTAGCCACTGTGAAGGATCCCATCCAATAACTGCCCATTCAAGACAATGGTCCTGTTTTAAAACTTGTTTTAAACAGTTTTCTACCAGCATCATATGCTGCACGCTTAGATTTATCCTACTGAAGCCAGAGTAAATTCCTAAAAGTCAATGGAATTAATCTTGATTGAACAGAGAAATTACAATCTTGCTTAGAATCTTGGATGTAACAATATTTATTAACCAGCATGTAGATTCATAGTGGATGAAAACTGCAGATCTCACAAGCATAACACAGCCAGGCACTAGTCTTCCACAGACAAATGTCTCCGTCCGCCCTTATTGGTGTAATTGATGGCTCACTGCAGATAGCTTAACTCTATTACATCCACCTAAAGAAATTATCAAAGACTTACAAAGCATGGGAGTGACCCAGGAAACGTAGATGCAATTTGAAGACTCAGATCAAAGTTACCATGTATGTTGGGATTTAAAGTTTGGGCTCATGCCCATTTCCTAAATTATGCACATGCAGAATGAGTAAAGATGAAAATACATGAAGCACATATGGGTCAACAGTAGCTATTCCTTTACCTGGCTTTTTCTCTGTGCTCAGCTTCACTCTGTAAGAAGTGATTTGTAAATGTCTATTAGTTCTTCACAGAGATAATGAGTCTTTTTTTCAGCTTGTTACATGCCAGGCATTAGTATGCTTTCCTATACATTGGCCAGAATATTGTGGAAGAAGGAGGACTTTATCTTGTGTAAATGAATCTTTTTTAATTCAGTGTGTTGCAAGCAACTTCACATACACGTCTTACAATTAAAAACACCTGAAAAGCACAGAGTCAATCATAACAAAGCAATGTTGATAGGCTCTTTAAAAATTTGACCTGCAAAATGGAGTATTGTATTGGAAACTTAGGATAGCCATGGGAGAAAAAAAGAATCTCATACAAAGGAGCAGATGCACAGCTAGTTTAGAAAATTTATTGGTTTAGCTTTGAAATCAAAATTAGCAGCAAAAGGAAAAGGTTCTTTACTCAGGAGAATTCAGTTTATCCATTGTTTTAACATTTTGTGCCCTAAGCGAAAGCCACAGTTCTTTTTCTTCAGAACAGATCTGGCCGATTCCAGCTATAGAGTCTGTGGTTTTCAAACTCAAGAAGCTGTAAATTTTATAACTCTGCGCCCTGCGGTCAGAGCTGCTGAGTGTTGTGTCTGAAGTCAGGTGGTTGGTGTGTTAAAGGTAGACATTAAACAGTTCTATTGAGGAACTGGAAATGTTTAAGGCGGTTGTTTGCCAGCTGTAAATTTGGGAGCAAATGCCAGTTGGCTGAAAAGATGCTGGAATGCATCCAGTTAAGTAGACTAGCACTGGAGGTCTTTCCAAATTTGTAGGTCTGATAACTTGGCCGTATATGCAGACTTCAGTTATTGGGTTGTTAAGGAAGGGCTTTATAATGAATGTTTGAAAATACGATAGAAAACTTTTTATATGCTCGTTACTTTGGCAAAATTGCAACTTTGCAATAGTATTGCATTCCTGATGAAAACTTGGTTGAACGTTATACGTTGTATACTGTTTTTCAGCTGAGTGCCAGGGACTTTAAAGTATATGGTTTTGTGCCCTGCAATATTTTGTCTCCAATGCTTTTCCAGAGTTTGGTTTTGCCCTTTTTCAACGTAGCTGGGATGATACAGGAGGAAAGAGACCTGACTGTGATGCAGCTCTTGCTTAGTAAACATTCCCTCTTGCTGGGTGGGAAGGGGCTCTAGCTTTGGCTGCTGGCCAGGAAACGGAGAGGAAGTTCACTTCATCTGCCCATTATAATTGTGTCTACTTTCCAATGCGCAAGAAGGGGTTGTAGCCCAAGGTCTTAAAATGTGTATGGCCCAGCTTGCCTGGTGTGCAGGATTTACCCCACAGGCACTCACTCAGCTGGAGGCTGCGAGTTTCTTACATCATTGTGTGGTTGTTCTCTGAAGTGATAGATACTAACGTGTCTTGTTCTAACTCGTCCGAGATCATTTCCTCTTCATTCCCTTCACTCTGTTGAAGCACCAGGAGAATACTGCTGTAACAGGAGTAAAACTGGTTGCCACTTTTACCTTCTCATCCTCCCTCTTTCGTGTTTGAATTCTGTTGTTCAGGATGCATTCGTTCTGTTTCTTCCCTCTACTATCACAAAGTAAGGAACGCTTTCAGAAGACAAGTGTTCAGTCTAATACTTCAAGATATCTTCATTAGAAAAGTTTTAAGCTTTACTGTTTTTTTGGCCACTGACATAGCACAGTTTTATGACAGCTGTCAGAATCAAATGAGACGAGGGCTAACCCTTACACAAGGTCTTGAGGTGTGGACAAAACCTCCTCCTCTTTTGACACGACTTACTAAAAGGCCAGACAGAATTTTAGCCTCTGCACTTGAAGGAACACAGAACCCCTATTGAAATGGGAGAAAGTGCATCCTCATAGGACCACAAAAAAGGAAATCTGACTTTGTTCATACATTAGCCAGATCTTTTCTAACACAAGAAGAAAAATAAAGCTACTCTCTGAAATTGTTTCTGGCTGCCTAAGATGCTGAGATCTGTGCTAATACCTTGGACTTGTAGGACCTTCCAATGAGTAACAGCAAATTAAAGCATTTTGAGCTCTGGTCTGTAGGAAGAACCAGAGATGGAATTGTTTTAATTAAAGAATAGTTTTCCAGGGCTCAATTCTTATTAGGGTTAACGCACCCTGTTTCTTTCTGAAGCACATGTTCTGAAACTTTCCACGTTAGATATTTGTGTCAATTTGTCCTTAAGAGAAGGACAGTAGAGGGAACACATGTTATTGCAACCTGTTTTTTTCTAGAAACTCTCATGCCTATGGACTTGAGGTTCAAGATTCAAAGTGACTGTGGAACAACTGTTTTAACAGAATTGGACTTTTTGCTATCAGCAGTTGGACAGCTTTCTAAAAATAGAAATTTATATAGAAAAGGTAATTTCCTTCATCTGAAGGGGCTGTTAAATCTTATAAAACTTTTACATCAGATAGTGATGAATAGCCAAGGAAAAAAGGAAGGTCCTGAAAAAAGGTACACTGGTAATGGTTTGAATAGAGCATAGCAAACGGGGCACAGAACCACACACTGATGAATGAGCATAAAGTAAAATATGGAAACTTTGTAATATGCTCATTAGTGAGCACCATGTGCTGTGAGCACTGAACGTGGTAGAGGCTTTCTGGAAAGACAGTATGAGATCCAGAGATTCAGAGTGTATCTGTGCAGGGCAGCGTGAAGTCGCACAGCAGTCTCAGTTCTAATGTTTCCTAATTTCAATGTTTGATTATAATCCTGTCCTTGTAAAATAGTTGTGATATATACATGCATATATGACTCACCCCTAAAGCAGATACAGTAATATTATTTCTATCAAGAATATTCAGTAAAAACAGAGAGGTCAGTAATCATTCTCAGATCTATTTCTTCCGTAGTCTCACAGGTATTCTAAGGTGCTCATGAATTAAGCTTGGATGGGTGAGATGAAAATTTTCACATGAAATACTTTAATTTACCTGTGCTTGGAGCATCTTCTAATCTGAATCTTCCAATGAGAAGGCACGTACTCTCCCATTGTTTTGGAAGTATTTTGCCTTTTACAGTCCTAATTGCTATATTCTCAGTTTGGATCATTATTAAGGTTCACTGACTGAAATAAAATCTTTGGCTACTAAGAATGGAAAATACAGCATCCGTTTTTCTTTCTTCTAGAAAAGTAAACAGTATGCAGTCCAGATCCTTCATGTGTTCAACATTATTGAGGTGGAAGTCATGTAAATTTGGTCTGAATTTTCACTGTCATGGGTAATTTCTGTTTTCCAATAGGTATATTTTCAGAATACTTTAAAACCCTTGGCTAGATTTCAAAATGTTATTATATTTCTTGGTCTTAAATGACATAAATGCAAGTTTGTTGCTATTTTATGAAACCAGTCTATACAGACATCAGTTCTACATACATGGATTGCTTAAGCACTCAGGTTAGACATCACGTGAACTTAACTTGATATTTTATTAATATTTTGAATGGTAATCATTAACATAGACTGAAATTGTACTTGAAATACTAGTGCTTATCAAAAAGCCTATTTAGGAACTGAAGTTAACTGCACCTGCTCTTTATATTACTATGAACAGATCCATACTGGTGAAGAATTAAAAATTAGTAGAGCTCTGTAACTGTAAACTCTTGCGCTTTTTCTATTATGAATATAAATGCACTTTGCTGCCAAAAATAGTTTCTAAAATAAATGTTGTTAAATAGAAATTTCTCCCCAAATTTAGCTATGTGTCAGATGTTCACGCATCTTGCATTGATTATAATTCAGACTTGAAATGAATACAGTGAGTTTCAGAAAGTTGCCTACATGAAAACTGCAATATAATTCACCACTAAAATAGCACACCCTCGAGAGCTAGGCTCCCTGAGTTAAATGACAAAGGTTATTACAGTCAGTAATCACACTTTCTATAAATTTTCTAACATATGACACTAAAATCATGAATAAAAGATTTTTCCAATCCTTTGTGCCTTGTAGACACGCCAGGATGGGTCCTCTTCTGCACAGAGGCTTTATCAGCTTCAGTCATCATGAGAAAAATGCCAGCTGAGGGTCTTCCGAACAAAATTTATCACCAGTCTGCATAGAAAAACGTTTTTTACAAGAAGAAGAAGAAAAAAATCTATTTTATACCCTCAGACTCAAGAACTGAGGAAGCTATCTCTAGCCACCTCTATTCCCAGTCCCCACGCAGCTATACTACTGCTTTGCTCAAGCTTCTTTCAGTGAAGCGTTTGAGTCCTCTTTACTTAATGGGCAAAGCCTTCTTCATTCATAGAAGGCATTGTGGAAGGATCAGCTAGCCTGGACTTTGCTTACTAAAAGAGAGGAAATTTCTCCCACCCCCAAGTCCTTAATCCATCCACAGGCAAACTCCAAACTCCAGCACCTGCCAATGAGCCCCCAGTGAATGCAGGGACAGACTTGTTAAGGGCCAGTTGCAGGAGCAGAGTGCTGAGAGCTGGGGCAGGGGCAGTGACTAATACTGCACTGCCAAAAGTCTTTGGATGATATTTCACATCTACCGAAGGCATTTCTGCTTCGCCAATCCAGTCAAATGCCTTCTGATTTAAAGGAGCATTATGCTGAACCGTGTTTTTCTGTACTCTTCTGTTACATGCCCTGCAGGTGTTAGTCCAGGCAAATACTTTGTGGTTTAGGAATTACTTTGATGGTTTTTAGTTTATCGAAAAATTAGGTCTCCTGAAAATTCTTTCACAAACATGGTGTGTATCAATGTATCATATTATGTGTGTATCGTGTTTAGTTCATCTTCCNTTTTTTAAACAAACCCCAAATACCCCTCTATAGATCCTGTTACAAGGCAAAAATCCTGGGATTGCTTGGGAATATACATTTTCCAAAACCAACAATGAAAACAAGACATCTGACAAAAAACATAGCTACTCCTGGGTGACGGTGCAGTCAGAGTGCTCAGCTACTTGTGCTGGTGGTAGGTAACCTTCCAATTGCCAATCCTCTTCCTTTTCATTTTTTAAAAGCATCTCAGACATTTCAGCTGCCTTTAATTTTGCAAACATGCGTATCAATACATACAGGGGGTTACATTGAACACCTGGTCCTTATTTTTTTATCTGACAACTTATAACACAGATGAAGTACCTTCATACTTCCTTTATAGTAAAAAAAAAATTCATGCCAGACTCAAGTCATGTCACTTACATTGACTCAGTCTTTTTTCTTTAGGTCAATCCGTATGTATATCACATCTTGCTGTTGAAGTAATGTGGGAATTAAATATGTGCTTTGATGTTGTTTTAATTTGGGAACATAGAACGATACCAAATAATGAGTTAAATTTAACTTATCTGTAGTGAGTAATTGAAGACTAAAATATTATCAAGACCTTTACTGACAGTTGCACCCTGATCTTGTCACTGTTTAATTACAAATATTTGAGTTCTGCCAGGTCAGAGTCTGAAATTCTATATAAGCTAAGGATTTCTTATTACCATATTCCTCTAGGTATTTGCTTTGCACAGACCATCTATTTGTTTTTCTAAATCCTGGATGTTCTGTCAGTGAAAGTAATTCTGGGATGTAATGAAAGCAGAAAACTGGCATGTGGGAAGTCCTGCAAAAAGAATTGAGAATTAAAATTTTAGTGGCCTTTAAATTGGAACTGGGTCATATAAATAAGACTATATGATGCAGTTGTCTTTAATGCCAAAGAATGGGACTAGGTGGCCAAGGAAATGCCATGTTATGCTCCTGTATTGGCAAAAAAGTCCAAGGGAAATTCAGGAATATCTTGCTAGTGTGTTGCCAAACTTCACAGCATCTCAGTAGACTGTTTGTGGAAGAAAGACCCACCAGGAGCACTGCAGACATAAAATACGACAACTGTATTTTTCTTGCTTCCCTTTAAAACAAATGAAGGTTGCAGCATGGGTATAGAGATGATGGAAATAACCGTGTTTCCAAATTTGACTTGCTGTGCCCAATGAACCATGTGTGAGGTGAATGATACATCTCAATTAAAAGATAAATCTATAAAATCACTTCATCTCTTAAGGCATTTGTCGTCTTCTCTGTAATCTGTCCTGATGTTGACGGTAGATAGAGTTTAGGTATAGGAACCTGCAGAATTCTGAAGTCTGTAAAGATATACTGTAAAAAGTTGCAAAATGTTTTGTTGCAGTTTGCGAGTGCATGAGGAGAGCTCTAAGCAAGCACTGCTAGCTTCTGCAGGGAATTAGGATTTGAAGGATTACTAATTTTTGCTGGGGGAAGATTCTGCAAATATGCTGTTTATAACTAAAACGTTTCATCTGACTTCAGTAGTACCTGTGTTACAGAGAAGGAAATTAATGTTAAAAACATGTTGCCAAATTAAATCCTATTTTATTTAGTTCAAGTCAGTGGAGTGGTACCAACGACGAGCTTGGACTTTTTTAGTTAAAATTCTTCCCTACTACTTTTTCTCTTATATTTTGAGTAAACGTTTATTTTACTGTATTTTTTTCTAATACTTCCACAGGACACATTATAGCAAAGGCAATTTGTTTAGAAGATCATCGTACACAAGTTAATTCCTCCTTTTGTGGCCCAAGGACAAAGCCTTTAACTGAAACAAAACTATGCAATACTAATCCCTGCCCAGCATAGTAAGTTCTCTTTATTTTTGTACCTTTTCGCTGTGCCTTATGCCTGAGTTTGCCATGAAAGAAGTCCTCTCCGATAGGTGCACAGAATTGTATAGCCTGCTAGATGAACCCACTTTTATTCTGTAACATAAAAGAGTAATTGTTTAAAAATGTTAGTTGTGTAGGCTTCTGCCCAATGATAATAGCAGAGGCGGTATTTCTAACGTTGCTAAGCAAGACCTCCTGAGGATTGCTTGCAGCTCTGTCACCATCCTGGGGTTAGCTATGTGACACTGAGTAAATCTAAGTTACTTAGAGGCCCATTCTGCCACCTTTACTCACCTTGAATCAATAAGACCATTTCCTGAGTAAAGTGCTACTCCCCGTGTGGAAGCTTGGCCCCATGACTCAGATTCCACATATTAGATTAGGTTAAAAGAATCTTGTGAAGTGTAATTAGTGATGTTTGGACAAAATGTCCCACAGAGTGTTATGATTCCAAGAAGAGGACTATCTAAACCAAATAAATCATCAGCAATGCTCCTGGTGCCCACAGAAATAAATATGAAGACATTGCCTATGTGAACAATCTTATTTTCTAAAAGACATAAGAAAGGTGAGATGCAAAGGAAGACACTGACATATAGATAAGCATTTAGAGTCCAGCTGGTCTAAATCAACAGAGCTCCTTTAAAAACAAGGGAGTTACACTGATTTATAGTAGCTGTAGTAGGGGTCCTTTGGGGAAAAAAAAAAGTGTGCTCATATAATTAAACACAGTATTATGTGGCTTAGAATATAAATGGGTAGATTTAAGGACACGTTTGCCATCTTTCTTCTGCTGTTTTTTTCATTTTTGGATTCCTGACTTTGCAACCTTAGCATTATTTTGATTTTATACTAGAGATCAGAAAAGCTGTGCTATGTTGGACAAGACATTTTGACTTCCAGAACAGGAGATTTTCTAAAGCGATATGTTGAAAAAATGACGAGTGTTTCAGTGGGAAATAAAGGCAGCTGAAGAGGCACTGAAGTGCAGAGGCAGCAGAAGGCAGAGGAAATGGAGGAAAGCTCTAGACCTGGTGTCATCTGCTGGTTTTACCCTGCGGTGATAAAAGCAATGGGCAGTAAAAGCCATTGGCTAAGCCCACTCCCATACTTCATAAAATAACACATTTAATGAAGTTTAATAGGAAGCATTCCTCATCTCCCTGAATCCAGAAGAGGATGATGGGGCAAAGCAAAAAGATGTATATGTTCTGCAGGGCTTTGTTTTTACTTAAAAATCCATAGTTTGCAATATGTTGAACATAGTCAAAAGTAGTCCAGTAATAGTTTGGAATTTCCTGCAAAATTTAAAGATTACAGCAGAGTACACAAAATCCAAATGGTAAATTATACACTATGACCACAAAACCGATAGAGATAAGGTTTAAATAATGGTAACATGTGACATGAGAGCCCCATGTTCCTGCTTCAGCAGTTTCTTTAGATTGCGTTTAGCCACATGATTTTCTCAATACCAATTTTAAGTAATCTTTGTAGCCAAACACAATCTTTTCATATGCAACTTATCTTCTGCCAGAACTATTTTTATCCAATGAACTCAGTATCATGTACACAGAACTGCATCGTCTATGATGTTCCCAGGAGTCTTTTTAAGCTGTTCATGCTTACCTTCGTTTTGATGTGGCACTGTTATGCTATAAAGCTTCACCAAAATCATATTCATTTCTATTGACCACACACAAAATTTCCATTTCTATTAACCAGAGATCCCAATGTATTTTGAACATCCACTGATATACCTATCACCGAAAATGCTGAATATCCATTTTGACATGCAGTGCGATGTTTTCATGCTGAAATTGCTCTGATATTCTTAGATTTACAACTTTGAAACACGATTAATGACTTGAACCCTAAAAAGAGTACAAAAAGAAAAACCGTAAAAGCTCCAAGCCACCTCTAGGGAAAAACAATTCAACTCACTAATTAATTATTTTTAAAATCCTTAGGATATATTAATGCATGGGGGATCTGCATGTAGGACCATGTCTTAAATTTACAGATTGCCATTCAGCTGAGTGAAACTATGCCAGAATATCTCTGCTGAGCAATCTGCCCAGAAAGTCACGGCATGTAATATTTCCCATAAAACTGAGACTGCCAACATCAAAAAATGTAGTTTTAATAAATACCATGGAGGAAATGAAGAATGCTTAATAGCCAGCAAAAAACAAACAAACAAACAAAACCCCCAAAAACAAAATGGTAGGCATAATAGGCAAGGGAAGGAGGTGAATAATAGATGAGATAAAAGCGTGTTGCGTTTTGTGACATAAAAGAGGCTCCAGACTTATAAAGGTCAGTGAGGAATAATTACTGCATAAGAACAAAGACTTATTAGTCTGAGTAGGAACAAACTACTGTCCCAACAGTAAGAACACAGAAAGGCATCAGTACTGCACACTGTTGTTGTTGGATTTCAGAGCTGCCAAATCTGGTCATAATTATTTAGTTATTTGAGCTAATGAAAGATACTCTTGGATCACAGCCCAGATAATCTTGGAAAATGGCAGTTTACTAGAGGACATTAAAGTAGGTTTATTGTCGTCTCCTCTGTGAAGAGGGGAACTTTCTGGGCAGTTATGGTGAATAAACTCTTAAAATGAACACTTTTGGTTGCTCTGCCAATCACTGTTATCAGAAACATCAAGGCAAACTAATTAAAAGTTGTAAAATGGATTAAAACTATAACTTTTTTCCAGAAGTTTGTATTGCAATAGTCCAAATACTTATAAAGCAGACAAAAAGGAAACTTCTGACGTGTTCTGGAATTACATAACTACTGACTTTTCACATTAATATCTCTTTGTCCTTAAATTAGTGCTTTTTATATTTCCCACTACTTTTGGCAGTTACTGAAGTTACTAGACTGAGAGTTGGGATTTCTTCTATTCCCAAAGGAATTTTCCAAAACAGGCTTTTTATACATTTTTTACAAATTAAAATTAGCTTTGTTTTCAGGGTGATGTGAACAGACAGGCAAATGGGATGCTGTTCGTCTTTCACACAGTAAGAAAAGGAAAAAAAAAAGCTTTCTTGTCATTAAAACTGTGTGTAAGCAGTATTCCAGCGGTCACAGGGCTGGCATTGTGAGAAACCATGGAAGTAGGATAGGCCAAGCTGTCAGATTTGAGACAAGAACCTTTTATGTGGCACAAATTATTAAAAATTTGTAAAACTGCTGTTTTAAAATCTTTAGTTTAAATTCAGTGCTGGGTCTTCGAATAAGAGTTCTCAACTGGAGTAATCATTTAGTCACTCATAATTTCCTTTGTTTCTTCACTTCTATTTTCCTATCTAGTTGTTATTTATGGTCTTAACGTTGTAAGCCTTCGAGGACAAAGACACTTGGTTGTATGTTTGCAAAGTGTTTCACAAAGGCTGGGGACCCACTCAGTGCTTCAATAATAGAAATACTACGCAGCTATTGACATTTCAGAACGGAACTTATCCTAAGCAATTGGCAATAATTCTTCAGACTTTTGTGTAACTTCAGTGACATGAAGCGTAACTGATGTGTGCCTGTGACAGCAGTATAGATTTGCCCTACAGCTTTTGCTGATTAAATTTCCTCTGTTTTATTTAGATTCTACATCATCTGACTGCCAAATTTATTAGTCTGAGGACATTTATATCCTCCAGCCACTAATGACAGGACTGCTGATTTTAGCAAGCAAGTTCTTTTTTGTGAAAAGAGGCCAGTAAGGTTTGACATAAACACCACTGGACAGCACCATGCCAACATTTGTCGCCCTGTGTATCTATGCACAAATGCATTGGGAGGCACACTCAGCTAAATTGGCCCCATTCTTTCCTTGCCATGCCAGCTTTTCCTTTATATCAGCTTAGGTGAATCTTCCTCCTCTGTCCTGTCTTCCAAGAGAGACGTAAAAAGGAAAAAATCTAACAACTAAGGGCAGAACTTTCCAATAATCGAATCTTACTGATTTGCAGAACTCTCTCCATCTATCTGGCTTCTTCCTTTGGCCTCGGGTCTGTTAGTCTATTTGGAGGTCTCTTCAGCAGCTAAAGTGACAAAAGTGATCATCCTACCATTTCTTTAGAAAACATTTTTCTTTTCCTCTTTTAGAGAGATTTTTTCAATTAAAAGCAGAGACGTGGTTAAAAAGGAATGGTGATTTGTTAGCCAGACCTTTAGATCTTCTAGATACTCCAACAGCCTCAATGGCAGCATCTCTCTCAGACCCCGTGGAATTCCAGATTCCAGGTCGGATTCATAGGCAAGTTGGTTCTGGTAGATGAGAACTGTAAATAAGTCATACTAGTTTTTCTAGTTGTGTGACTTGTATTTCATCCCTAGCAAAATGTTCCATGCTTTGAAGACAGATTATATAACGAAGGCTTTTGATTGCTTGAACAGATATCAGAACATCAGGAGAGTAGGCTAAGCAGAATCCCTGAATAATTCACATTTGATAGGTGGCTCATATGTATTGATTTTATAAAGCTAATTGGACTCCTGTGTTTCTAACATACATTTTCTCCTTTAAGCTGGTCAACAGGCGAATGGAGCGCATGCAGCAAGTCTTGTGGAGGAGGGCAACAAAGTCGTCTCATTCAGTGTGTCCAGAAAAGGGCTTTCCAACGAGAGGAGACAGTGGCCCATTCCTTGTGTCCTGTCAGCACCCCTACACAGGTGCAGGTGTGCAATAGTCAGGACTGCCCACCTGAATGGAGCCCCGGCCTATGGTCTCAGGTAACGTGGAGAAAAACTTACGTTTTTGTCTGCTGGCATAATGAAAATATTGCCAAATATTCTGCTCAAAAGAAGAACAGCACAAACTTTGTGAAGATCAGTATTTTGCAAGTGGCTCTATTCATGAAGATAATATGTAAACTATGTCTATATTTTAACTAGCCTTCCTAAGTGCTTGGACAGGAGGGCTTGCCAGACGTGGACACGTGGTGTCCTTTTTGGTGCATACAAACAGATGGATAATTTTTTCTGTTTTCATAACTTAAGGCTCTATGAATTCTGCAAAGCCATTAACCCCCCCCTGAGATTACTTCCCACAGCAATATTAACTTTTCTCAGAGATGACAGGCAGTCAAGGAACGAAGAAATATTTGGGGTTAGAGTTGCATATTAATGCACACACATATGTGAATTGTGGGCTGATAAATTTGTGATTTACGTGTTCACTAATCACTTCTGTACTTCTGCCTTTGTTAGAGTAACTATTCTACTGGAATTAGAGTACGCTGCAGTTAATTGCCATGAGGGGCATAAGGGCCCTGGGCAGATTCCTGTGTGTACACACCCTGCTTCACAAATCTACGAACTGCCTGACATTAAACCAGCCTGAGTTAAAAAACACACACATGCTTACACAAAACTCATCTCTACTCTTTCTTTCACTATTACTGCTGGTATGAACTGTTAATGCAAGGATAAATGACGTACTGGGAAATCTGGGATTTAAGAGAGAGCTGACAGTACACTTACATCAAAAGGAGCTACATTATTTTTATTTTTCACAGAACCACAGAATCACAGAATGGTAGGGGTTGGAAGGGACCTCTGGAGATCATCTTGTCTGACCCCCCTGCTTGAGCAGGTTCACCTAGAGCAGGGTGCACAGGACCGCATCCAGGCGGGTTTTGAATATTTCCAGAGAAGACGACTCCACAACCTCTCTGGGCAGCCTGTTCCAGTGCTCTGTCACCCTCACAGTAAAGAAGTTTTTTCTCATGTTCAGCTGGAACTTCCTGTGTTCTAATTTGTGCCCATTGCCCCTTGTCCTGTCATTGGGCACCACTGAGAAGAGTCTGGCCCCATCCTCTTGACACCCACCCTTCAGATACTTGTAAGCAGTAACAAGGTCCCCCCTCAGTCTTCTCTTCTCTAGGCTGACCAGACCCAGGTCTCTCAGCCTTTCCTCATAAGAGAGGTGCTCCAGTCCCCCGATCATCTTTGTGGCTCTCCGCTGGACTTGCTCCAGCAATTCCCTGTCCTTCTTGAACTCCATCTTCATTTAGTGAGATTCAAGGTGGATTTAAATTTACTGAAAAATCTATTACTTCTGTGTACACTTCTTGGTACTGTTACTCTTTAGGTGTTCAAGAACATCTTGACCCAAGCATTCCCAACTGAGAAGCACAGACTGCCTCTCCAGGGGAGTGCCCTGCAATGTACTATGACAGATGAGTAACTACTCAATAGTCCATCATAACAGAGTTTTAACACTCAAAAAGAAACTTTTTCTTCCAGTGTATGTGAAGGAAACCTTAGTATGGCAGGAGATTATAAAAACCAGGTATGATGATTAGGTACTTAAAAAGGAAGAACAAACACACTCACACTTTCAAACTTTCCTTCCTCTACAATAAAAAAAAAAAACCCAAATAAAAAAAATCCATTTTCTTTCTCTTTGGGAGGCGTACCATTCAGGTTGGGATTTTCAAATAAGCCTATGAAAATTAAGTCCAGAAGTCATGCATAAATGTAGTGAATGGGCCTATTGAACAAGTTAGTGAAGATTTTAAGATTCAGCTGAAAGCTGTTATATCATGGGGTCAAAGGAGTTAAAAGGAAAAAAATGCAAAATACCCAGCCTCTCTACACAAATCAGAGTAATTTTAAATGAAAGTTTTTTGTTTGTTTGGGGGAAAGATTAAAACCACAGATTTTCAGCATGAAGGCATTTCTGTTGCATCCTCAGTACAACTCTGCTTTCATGAAATCTTTTAAAAACATTTGTGATTTAATACCGATAGCGATAGTGCAGGATTCTGCCTTGGAATGTGCCCCTTAATTATTAGTAGAAAGAACAATTAGAAGAGGATGCAACAAGGCAGAAAGCTGGCAGCATTATTTCAGGGCCATTTATTTCTTCATTTCATCAGAAATGGCTTGTTCGTGCATTTTGTTGTATGCTAAGGCAATGAAAACTATAGAATGTCTTTTCAACTGAACCACGGTTCAGCAATGCATATTTATTCACTGGCGACGTGTTCTCCGCTTCAGTTGTAATCTTGGCAATTAAAATATCTTTGGTCAAACTTCTTAACCATTGTCTGTATCCGATTCTGTCTTGTAGTGAGATTCACTTGGTGAAGGAGTTATGCATAGATTCCCTGGGTAGTTTTCTCTGCCTCTATCTCATCCCTCTAGGCCAAGGTGAGGACAAAATAACAAATAGCTGAGAACATTTTGCCGTGGGAGATTTTGAGATGGGAGGTTATGACCAGCTTTCAACTATGCTGTCCAGGGAAAAAAGCATTTTGCTCACAAGTCCAACTTTCCTCATCTACGGAAGAGAGATACTACTTGTCTGTCCTACATGGGGGCTGTAAGAGTTCATAGTTTACATTAAGAAAGCACTTAGAACAATGTTTTAGAAGTGACATACAGATGTTAGTTACTTACATACCCATAGAATTTCAAGTTTACTTATATTACAATGGCAGCTACACAGCACATTAGCCATGGTTTCTATGCTCTGCTGTAAAATACAAATAATGCCAATTTTCATTTCCTCTAGTTCAAATGAATATTTCTTTCCATCACAGTGCTCCAAGACTTGTGGGAGAGGTGTTAAGAAACGGGATGTCTACTGCAAAAGTACCGGTTCTCCCAAGGTTAAAATCTTGCCTGAAAGTATGTGCAGCAGAGACCATAAACCTGAATCCCAGCAGACCTGTGTGCTAGGACGCTGCCCCAAAAATGACCGACTCCAGTGGGTGATTTCTTCCTGGAGTGAGGTAAAGTGGTGCAGTTACATGGCTCACTGCCTTCCTTTGCTGCTCTTGGAAACGTTGACTCAGGGACACACACAAACCATGTTGGGGAGAGAAAGCTGAGCTGTCATTTGAAAATCAGGTGGTGTAGGCAAGCTGCTACGAAAAGACAGTTCTTTACATCCAGATGTAGTTAGATGTACCCTGATAACTTTGTTTTTCAGGACTTTCACTGACTCGGATTCATATTTCAGTTTACACATTATGGAACATGGTCTTTGTGGTTTTAGTTATATAATGCTTTTGTAGCTTCGCATAATTTGGGGTCTCTTGCACATAGCACATTCTCCTTTATCTGAATGTGTTTCTGTAGATTTAAAAGGTGTACTTTGCCTCTGCAGTGCTCAGCCTCCTGTGGCCCAGGTGTACAAAAGCGAGAACTAAAATGCGGTGAGAAAAGCATCCATGGGAAGTTGATCACCTTTCCTCAGAGAAGATGTAGAAACATCAAGAAACCGAACACTGACCTGGAAGAAGCTTGTAACAATGGAGCCTGTCCATCACAAACGTTGTATAACATGGTGTCTGGCTGGTATTCCTCACCTTGGCAGCAGGTAGGAAAGGGAAACTTTCTCACCTCTCTCTCCCTGTCCCAGCTAGCATGCTTTCTCCAGCACTATTTCATGCCTTGGCTTTTACGGAGTTTACAAAAGGAGCAAGTTTCTCTATGCAGTAGCTTAAGTAGCATCCCCTAGTGCTTTTCACTACTCAGCATTAAAGACCAAAACAACTGCAATGTGACTGCTGACTCTTGGACAGCGTATCCACCGTAACTAGAAGGTGAGGTTGCAGTGCTGGGCTTAGAGAGCACCAAACCTAGAAAAGCCGTGGTACCATATGCCACAGAAGGGACGCTAGCTGGAGTGGCACAGACACCTGGCAGGCGTAAAATGCTGAAGACCACACCACTGTGACTTCAGGGCAATGCGAGTCCAAGCTACCTAGATTAAAGCTAGCTCCAGTCTTACACTGTGCTGTAGTCCAATGTCTGATCATACGGAGGAGATATCTCCAGTACTAACAGTCCACAGGTGTCTCCTGCACGTAGCCATTCCCTAAAGAAGGTCACACCACTCAGCCACTGAAACATGATGCAGCGGGTCCGCATCCATCATGTACTTTGGTGCAGCTCATTTCTTTGTCCTGAAACTGAAGAATGTCACCTAAAAATGTTATTCATGCTTGAGAGGCACTACACTCCACACTCGTTTTCCAACGCTTTCTTCTCAGTCTTCTTCGAACTGCACTGTGGTTGAACTATTACATATCTATATGCACAATGTATTTGAGCATCTGCACAGATTGCCTGGAATTCCCTAAATACTATGATTAATTATGGGATCAGTCTGTATTTGTTTCTACATTCTTGCAAACAAGCTTCTGTATTTCTGGAACTTATCTACTTTATGAGTCACATATCAGAGACACACACTCATTTAATAACATTTACATGAAACAATGTATGCCTGACAATTGTAATCAGATGAAAATGATCACATTTATCTTAAAGACAACTTTTCATGAAACACATACAAGTAAAAGGCTTATTCATTTTAAAATACTTCATAGATCTTCCTGCAAATGCACAGTGTTTTTCCCCAGATACTGCCATAATTATGGTTCCAATGGGAGTTTTAATCTCTGTTCAGACAGCAGGATTGGGCCCAGAGGCTCAGAGTTCAAAAGAAATCAGTGCAGACAATCACAAACAGGTTTTCTAAAATGTTCGGTTTCTGTCTCGATGCCTAAGTAAGGAACCAAATTTTCAGCTGAGTCCGTAAATAACCAAATGTTCAGAAGGGAGAACAGATGCACCCATCTTTGAAAAAATTGGTCCTGATAGGGGTTACTGAAAAGCAGCACATCCGATCCTGACCTCTCTCTCTTTGAAAGTCTCATCCAAAGCCCCTGAAAGTTACTGCCTGGCTTTCATGGGCTCCCAGAGAGTGTCTATAAGGAAAGATGGCTTTTACTTTTTTCCTCTCTACAGTGTACAGTAACATGTGGAGGGGGAGTGCAAACCCGGAGCGTACAGTGCCTGCGCCATGGAAGACCAGCTTCAGGGTGCTTGCCCCATCAGAAACCAGCAGTCCTGAGAGCTTGCAATACTAACTTCTGCCCAGTCCCTGTGAAAAGAGGTAAAACTCAGCTCTACATGCTGCAGCAGGGTTGGTTGCTTACAACTGTATATCCAGCAAAAATCACCCTTTCCAGTTATAGCCACTGAAGATTAGTATTTGGTGTGTTCCTTCATAAATGAATTCTTCCCAGACTTTCCAGCTTTACAATTACTCTCTGATACTAGAGCATCTCTCTTCTCAAAGTAAACCATCTTAAAGCAGACTTGAGAGTATAATTGGGATAGGAGATTTTAAAAACAGGGATATGTTAAAAAAAAAAAAGTATGTCAAAAAGTTATGCCATTTGGTTCCGAGCTGCATCTTTAGACTATCTTGTTGAATAAAACAGAAGCATCCTATGCTGGTACTGTTCTATGCTTAACAGCAGCAACTTTTGAAGTAAGCAATAAGAACTTGCCGTTTATTTTCAGTCTTTTGAAGTCTGCCCAAGCTTCAGATTGCACCCATGTCCTGGGGGTCCAAAAATGCTTTGTCTAGAATGTACCTTCTCTTCTTACTGCTTTTGAGCAGGGAACATGAAATTAAGCTCTGTCCCCACTTGCATGTCTCCTGTATCCCTCTCCACCTCTTCAGTGTGTTTTGCAATTCTGGAGGAGCAGGAGGAGCAAGAGAGTTTGTGTCACTCTGAATGATGGTAGGAGAATTCTCTCAGAACCACCACAGAAAGAGAGAGGTGCCTTAGCCCCATCCCAGATATTTGCTTACAAGCTGGTTACAGTTTGTGATGCCTTCTTAACTGCGGGGAAAAAAGTTCATGGAGTCCAGCTTTGTGCCATATAACGCTAGTTACCTCAGTATGCACTTTAAACATGAACTTTCAAAATACCATACATTAACTGCCTTGTTACCATTTTAAAACTGGGAGCTGAAAGTAATCTCTATAAAACTTAGGCCAGATTGCAAGAGAAAGGTGGTAATAGAGTTGGGAGCAAAGGTCAAGCTCTGGCCCTGCATCTCGTAAATTGACATTAGCCAACCACCCTTCTCATCTCTACCGATCACTGGCATTCACTGTGCACAGAAACCCTGTAAAACCCAGTGATATCGTAACAGACCATTCTACTGCATCAACTGAAGACATGCAGAGTATCAAACTGATATAGCAGGGGACCTGTATCCAAACAAGGATATATAGATGAAATGGTCCTAAAAGGGATAAGTAAATAGTTCTGCTGTTTTTATAAGTAAATGTTCTTAACACTTCAAATTAACCTTCCTAAAAAGTTCTGCTGTACTTTGGAGTTTCTCTATTACATCCTTTTCTGTCACAATATAGCAAGCACTTTTCTTTCACCCCTGCCCTCCTCTGCTATATTTCATGTCTGGAGTAATGTCTGTTATTAATTTTGGCCTTGGCCTGCTTCTCTCTCCCCTCACATCTGCAGGAGCCCTTTCCCCTTTATTGTAACTGGGTCGTCAGGCTCTAGAGATCAATTATCTCTTCGCTGCTCTCTAACTTTCTGTCTGAACCAGCAAAAAGAGAGGGAACCAGCTGTGCTGGAGTCACATTGAAGCAAATCAGTCTCTATTATCAGCCATGCAGCTCCAGCTCAGTGATCACAGTCAAGAAATTAATGTTTCAGGGAGAGTTTACACACTTTCCTAGACAAACTGGGTCATTTCCATCCCTCTGTTAGATGCAGTTACGGTCACCATAACTCCTAGTAAATCCAACTGCTTAAATGAATGAAAATTTAAACAACATATAAATACTTGAGTAAATAGAAATAAGGAACTGACCACCTGATCCACATCCATTGAAGTCTGTGGGACTCTCTGTGTTCATTCCAATGGTCCTTGGATTAGGTCCCAAGAGTAAAGTTTTCAGCCATATCTCTGTAACGTTAGCATTGCACTCTGATCTTCAAAAGGGACATAAAGATTTATTAACATTGATTCCTCAGTGCTTATACTTTTTTTTTAAACAGTAATTCGTAATTTTGGAAAATTTACCCTTCCATGGCAGGAGAGCTTCTTCCTGACTTCGTCAGAACAGCTTTCCTCACTTTGTGCTGTGCATTGTGTGTTGCCTGCCTTGGGTGCTCCCAGTGGCAAATTCTGTCTGGTGGACAGTAGGTGAAGTAATGTGAAAGCTGCTGCTGAACTCCCAGTTTCATCCCTGCTGACACCCAATGAAGAATAGGAAGGCAATGCTGTGGAGTGGGAAGGCTGCAGTTCGGTAGTGAGCTTCCTAGTTCCTGGACAACTCTTTGTTCAAAGACAATATTTTCTTTACATAACGTTAGCATTTACAGATAGGTGTATGTTTTTAAAAACTGAGGAATAAAATGGCATCTTTTAAAAAATTATTATTATTATTTTCTTATTCATTCAAATACATTTGAGGGTGATAAAGGTACACAGAATCACCTTTGCTGTCATATAAAAGGGAATCAAAAAAAGCAAAGTGGTGACTTATCAAAGAAGTTCCTGTAAAGAGACGGCGATGACTCCTGGCCCACAGAATATGAAGAAGTTGTCTGTGCTACGTGAGGGAGCGTGTATCTGCTGTGGCTCAACTTAGCTGATCTGAGAACGCAGACAACAGTGGCTAGCTTTTTCTTCACTGTCTCCTTGTAAATTCCTTTTATTGACCATGTAAACAGTAGTTCTGAGAGTCAAATGGAATCTTTTCCCATGCTCACAGGAGATTTCAGTTTAGCTATAAATTTTGCTAAACCTCATTTAAATGTCTTGCTGCTCTCTCAGACATGGTGAATTTGTTTATAAATCATCCATATGAATCATCACTGTGCTCTTTTAAAGAAACATAAAGCATCCACTACAAAACTGTAGAAAGGAGCAGCTATGAAATGTTTTTAAAGTGACTGGGCTGTGTGTATAAATGACGTACATAAATTTAAGTGAAATAAAATCTTAATTGAAAAATATGGTTTATTTGTATTTGTAATTGAAAGCTGGGCTTTTCAGAACTAAGCATTGTCAGCCTGTCTCTTTTCCCATTGCAGTTAATTAGGATTTCACCAACATGGCATAGTCAAAGTTCTAAAAGCCTGATTCATGCCACCTAACTAAAGTGTCTAAGAAGAGAGATTTCTTAGGCTCCCTGCATAGTCAAATGGAGGGAAATAAGTCCCTCTAGAAAGTGTCAGAACGCAAACATGTAGCAAAGCACTTTGTTGCGCACACGTGCACAGAGTAGGGTCCGTGCATTCAGATTTCCAAGCATTTTGTGTGTACATGCACATACACTCAAAGCTGACACTACTGTGAGGTGCAGTAAACGCCATGTGATGTTGAGGGCAACAAGCAATCAGCATCAAGCATGGAGCGGGCTCATTTGTGCAAGTACCTGGCTTTAGAACAACATTTGTAATCAGAGCTGAAAACACAGATGGCCCTTTTTTTTACCATCTACAGTGGAACTTCCTCCTGTTTTCCTGAACTTCAAAGTGTGCTCTAAATTTTTTAATTCCTTTAGCCTCTGACCCTCCTATTATATTAGCTCTCTATCAAATTAACAGATTTGATCTCTTAACAAATTAAAAAAGAGACTAGTATTTTTGAGATGAAAGCTAGCTCATGGTTCCTCTTCTTTGAATTGAGTAACCCATCGTGTTTTTAATATTACCAGATGCATAAAGCGTGCGGAACTATTGCCTGACTTGTAGACTTGCTAAAACACAGTCTTACCACATTGCTTGGATTTCTCTCCTTCAGATGATCCTTCTTGTGTGGATTTCTTCACTTGGTGTCATCTGGTACCCCAGCATGGTGTCTGTAACCACAAATTTTATGGCAAGCAATGTTGTAAATCATGCACGAAGAAGAACTGATAGCAGCGTGTTATCTGAACCCTTCAGTGACAGGATTCTCTTCAATTTATGTTGGAATTAACTTCGCTTTGAGGCAAGACATGGTGCCACATAAACCACTGATGGAAGAGACATTTTTTCTAAGGGAATGTCTGAGGTACAGTAATTGTTGGATATATGTTGGAAGAGGAATGTTTCTTTCTTTTTTTTTTCTTTATTTGCTGACCTCACTAAAGTACAGGGTACTATGGATCACTTGAACACTGAGACTCGAGGGGCAGTTCTTCTTTCCTTAAAAGTGTCATTTTGCACTGTCTTGTGTTATGAGGAAGAAATTAAGGCAAGGAAGCCTCTTCTGGCTAGTTTACCAGAATGCAAAGCAAAGAGTTTGTGAGCTCGAGGAGGAAGGTTACAGCGTGGCAGCATGACAGATCCCACTATCAAAAGCGTTTCCTTTCATATTTTTTATGATACTATCGTCCCAGGGTAAGGAAGCTGTTTACTGCCACTTTCACAGACAGACATTCGAATGGCTGTTGTTTGGAGAACGCAGCGTCACACGTGTGACCACAAGAAGTAAATAGTGCACTACAAAGATATATGGTGCTTCTCTATTAGACTTGCTGCTGGAAAAGCAAGTTTTGCATCATGCTAATGTTTTTATTGTTTTGAAGAATTCATTTTCTGCTTTGTGTAGAAACTCAGAGGTGGTTAACTAGTAACTTGAAATGTATTCCTAGAAATATTCAGCATTAGAATATTTGGATTTTTAATATTGCTGTGTTACAAGTAAAATAGAATTTCATATTTCAACTAACTCAAGGAACTCAGATTTATTGAGCTCAATGGTTATGTTTTCAACTTTCTAAGCTCATTAGATATGTAATTTTAAAATTTAAACTTGCTATTTTAAAGTAGTTTTTTTCAGAAGCTAGCTTGTTTGAATGCCAAGATACTGAAGAATGTCTTCCTTTTAATCTCAAATCTCTGCAAAATTTGATTCATCCGTTACCCAAAGGAAATAACAAGAATATTACAGTCCATTAATTCATGCTAAACTTCTCTAAATAGTTATTTATTCACACAGTTTATATGAAAAAAAAAATTAAAAAGATAAGTGGATGATTTACTCTAACCAAATAAAAGTCAATTCTATTTTTATACATTCTCCTAATACTTTTATTTAGTTCAGAATCCACCAGCAAACGAAATGTAAACAGAATGATATTTGTAATCGTTCAGTATCGAGATGTTCGGTGACACTATATATCAAATGGTACAGCTTAAAAAGTTTCTGCATTGAAAAAATACCCGACCTATTTGCCAAACCCATTCTGAGACAGAGCTGTGTTCTACTGTAATTTTCTGGGGAGTGCCTACGAGGGACATATTTATCTAATTCCACCCAATCCCACAACTTTGTTTGATGAATGTAGTTCAGTTTTACTGTTTTTTTAAAGTATCGTTTCAGCGTAAGATTAGCCGGCTCAGCACTAATGCCAGACAGTGGTCACTTAAAATTAGCAGTTCCTTTTGCAACAATTTAAATTAAAAACATGTATTCTATGATACTTTAAGAAATTATGATTGGAAACATATCTCAACCTACACCGCTCTGTCTTGATATTGGACATTGTGTAATTATAACCTTTTTTCTAGGAAAACTACAAGAATTTTTTTGTTTTGTTTTTATAATTGTGTCCTTTTTATTATTTGATGTAAAATAATTAATTTATTAATGCATAGCTTTTCCTTTATATTTCTTTGCTCACTTCCTTAAGTGACAACTGAGGAAAGAAAATGGTAGTGTCACAAAGTATGAATTATGGTGTAAAAAAGGCAAAAAATATAAGTGTAATATTTAATTATTTTATAAGCTGTGTAATAAAGTACTCTAACTGTTTCATTATATTTGGAATTGTAAAATTCATGAATAAAATACGGAGGTTATAAGTGAATACCAATTAATACAAGTGGTGTATGCATTCCTTTGCATTTGCGTTGATCGTCCCATAGTATCTCTTAAGTAAAACACTATCCTGTTTGCGTCTGCTATGCAATTGGCTAATGCCTGTGACTCTGAGCCTATGCCAGCTCTGTGGAGGGGTAGCGACAAAAGCTGCCCACAAGAAAAGCCTGTTCTTTGGGGCAGTGGAAATTTAGCCACCACAGCTAAGTGTGACCTCTGCCTAATCGTGTCCCTTCCGTTCAGGTCTTGTATGGGTTAATATTGGCAGGGAACCCTCGGAACAGTGGATTTGAGTGTTAACAAGCCATTATGATGAATGAGATGGAGGTCATTCCTTTCAGGCACTCAAAGTCAGGCGTATGTGCTAAGGTCATGTGAAACTTCGCTACTTTTGAAGGTCCCATTATACTGGCAAGTGAGGAATGCACGACTGGTTATTCAACAGAGTGAATATATTGTAGTTCCTTTGAAGAGCAGAAGATGTTTCTCATTTGAATGACTACCCTACCATTGAAGCAGCTGGCTTGGATTGTGCCCATTTCAGGCACAAAATGGCAAAATGGACAAAACGTCACAGTTTTATTTTCGTAACAACACAGAAGCTAAAATACACAAAAGTACAGTTGCCCCCCTATGTGCCAGACAAAACTGACTATTGCTTCTCTCGCCAAAGACAGTGGAAACTTGTGTATCACAGAACCAGCATGATTCTTCCCTGCGTGTATTTATCTGCAAGGTGGTTTGCAAGATAGGAAGCCTTGTTCAACACGGCATTAGGTTTTACAGCCTCTCCCATCTGCCTGGGGATACTTTATTTTTCTAAAAACGACTCAGCTAAGGGGTTTCCAAGCCAATCCCTAGTAGGGACTACATCGATTCACGGGATCATTTTATATACATATTCTCTAACGCATATTTGCCGCTTTTCCCTTCATTCACCATCGCTCAGTTCTCTGACAAGAGCAAGCTATATATTGTTGATAGGAAATACTGAGCATGCTTCTGACTTACAGTATAATCTAGTAGGTGATAATAAGCAATAGATCAGTCTGCTCCTGAAGGATTCCGAGCAAGCACTCTTTTGAACATGATTTGGACTAGTGATTGAAATAATTACTATGGCCACACAAGAATTCAGACTCTAAACGGCTCTGTGTTCTGGGCTAGAATTTTGGAATTGAAATGAACTGACGGTTGTCAGTGAATTGCGGTGTTGGAGATGGATGCTGAAAGAGGAAATATTGCATAAAGATGTGCTATTGTGTGGTTGGATCAACCCCAAGTCCACAACTGTTTTATTGCTGAGCCCTTACAACGATATTTGGTATACAAAGCCTGGCAGTTTTCTAGAAGTATATTGCTGCAAGGCTCACTTTATAAAGCAGAATGGGGTCTCTTCACAAAGGAATAGCTCCGTTTCCTGTAGTCAGATTTCATCACTCAGGTAGAGGATGCATCTGCCTAAAACTCAAACAGATATTTAATGAATGGCTTGATTGTGTAAATCAAACTCAACTATCTCGGATGCCCAGAAGACATGAAATGTTGGAGACAGATGAACGTTTTGCTGCATGTGGTTTTATGGTAACATGATCCACATCCCGTATTTCCTTTATTTTTCAGCAAATCCTATTCAAAAGCATCAATAAAATAAATTAACATTATTATTTCCATTGTAATAGAAGTCCAACCCTACTGAGTCACTGGGATCCCATTGTGTACAACGCTGTATACACGTCATGAAAGGCTTACAGTCCTGAGCATACAGCAAGAAACAATAGGAAAAGAACATGTTAACAGTGAGCTCATTGTGATTAGGAGAAAAAGTGTTGCTTGTGGCTCACTGTCTGTCCGGACACTGCAGAACGCTTCGATGGCAGCTCCACGCAGGTAAGATCTGAAAGAGCAATATTGAGGAACTTTATCTTGACTCTGTTTCGAAACCAAACGCTGAGCATTGCTGAGGTCTGAGAGGATAGTAGAGGGGAAAGGCAGTAGGGAAGCTGGGTTACAGTGGTACGAATCAAAAACGAGGTGTGTTCAATGCCAAGTCCTAACCAAGACAGTGACTATCACGAGGGGAAAGCAATACA
>WAAD01009662.1:47054-62034 GCA_013389945.1 Fregata magnificens | reverse complement strand
TACGAATCATTCAAACTGTTAGCCTGGCAGTTATCAGGGACTACAGAGATGGGGGTTTTTGGCAAGGCAGTAAGTCTTCTTTCCATCAAAAAAAGTTCTGAAATACAGAGATGCAGCTGCTAGAAAATACCTTAAATTCCTCCCCAGCCACTATTGTACGAACATCAGCCAAATGAAGGTGACCTTCCTGTCTACTTCTGACACACTGTGCACCACTATCATAGATATTCTTCATCCCCTGCTCTTCAGAACAAACCCGGGGCTGGGCTGGGCTGGATCGTGTCCTTTGATGTACATCACATTCCGAAGTTCTCCACCTTGCAGCTTACAAATAACACTTGCTTCCCACAAGAAGAGGCAGTGACAGACCGGTAGTGGGGCTGTATTGATTCTCACACTTGCACTGCAAATGGTACATGGTGGGTTGCCGTGTACAGCATTTGTATTGCATTGCCCATGGGAAGTCATTGCCTCTGCCCTGGGTAATCAGAAGCACACTCTGGCCCTAAGAGCTTGCCTTCTAACAGGCAACACACAGCAGATGGGGCTAAGGGAAGCAGTGTACTCATTCTCCATGGGAGATACCAGGGCAGAAGCAGCCTGAATGTCCCAGCTGGGCTGAACTAGAGAGAAAACCTGAATTTCTCAATTCAC
This sequence comes from Fregata magnificens, assembly GCA_013389945.1. NCBI lineage: Eukaryota > Metazoa > Chordata > Aves > Suliformes > Fregatidae > Fregata > Fregata magnificens. Next base: position 61,380 of record WAAD01009662.1, on the reverse strand, counting down.
AATGCAACGTAGTAACGTCAAAACCAGCTTCCTCAAGCTCCCTGAAGAAAAGCATCTATCATGGGACGTACACTTCAAACTACTAAATATTTTACGTACTTTCTGTTCAATAGTAAGTCTTCAATCATGAACAAAATCCGTTTTAATTTCTGGATTCTGCCAATGGAGGCAGGAACCTTCAGCTAAGCCCTAACTTCCAGGCTTACCTTCTAAGCATTAAATCAAGCTATTGTCACCATACATTTCAGTCTTAACACTGTTGTGTGCCTACTGCAACTTAAGATAAACCTTTAGTATCCCTTAGGTGATTTGGGCTGCCAAGCATTAATTTATTATGTTCTGTTGTGATAATGTTCACTAATCCTTTCATAATAACATAGGAGAGCTGACACAAAGGCTCATTCAGAAAGAATATGAAAGGGTTTATAATAGAAGTATTTACTCGTGAAGTTCTTACCTATGGGAAGCAAACAGATTTCAGAAAAAAGCACACACAAGAACTCCCTCTTTAGGATCTTCACCTTCTCATATCACCATAATATCTGAATTAGGTCTGTCTAATAGGAGAAACTGAATGCATTCTCCCCAAATGAGGAATCCCCTGGCAACACTCCTGTGCTTCCGTGGAAATAATGGCCCTCTACTAGCTCTATTTAGATTATAGTTGAAGAGATTCAGGGTATCTGCAGAATTCAAGAGTTGTTCTTGTACAAAATACTTAATCCTATCTATAATGCCCTTTCTGACCAACTGTCACAGTGCTTTTAGCATGGTAATATATTGCAGCCATCCTGATTCCTCACCTCAGGCACTGCAGGACACTGCAATGATACCCAGGATTCCTGCAGGGCTCAAGCAGACGGGGGCACCTGAACACAGAAGTGGCTATGTTTTCCTTCCATAGGGAAAGATGAGAGAAAATGCCATCAATGTTTTCCCTGCCATTCTGGCCATTCTGGTGCAATGTGTTCCCCAGAGCACTAGAACTCACATTTCCACATTGTGTATTCAATGTAACTGTTGAGCAAGTTCTCCTTCTCTGGAAATATTCAAAACCCGCCTGGAGGCAGTCCCGTGCACCCTGCTCTAGGTGAACCTGCTCAAGCAGGGGGGTCAGACAAGATGATCTCCAGAGGTCCCTTCCAACCCCTACCATTCCGTGATTCTGTGAAAAGGTAACTGAGGTCTCTATTTCCTCAAATGCTCCACCAAAAAAAGATTTTTATAAGCTACTAAACAAAATATTTTGTGGCTTTCATTTTTGGAGGCTTTTGATAGCTGAAATATAACTTTTGATCGAAAAAGACAGAATAAGCTTTCTACGTATATTTTTAATATCCAAACAGATCACCTGATTTTTTCCCCAAATGGTATAAATAGATAAACCCTGCAGAAAGTGCTCATAGATGATTCATTGTATATGATATGTCACTATTTATCCACAGGAGCTGAATAAGAAATTTCAATATACAAATCATTATTTCACCCTCCACAAAAAGATACTCTACTTCCAAGTCCATTAAAGGAATTTTAACTTTCAAAGAATTTACTTTAACCGTACAGCACCCTCCATTGATAATATTTTAACTGGATGAGAACATTTCATTTCTAGCCAGAGATATTGCCTGTCAGCAGAAAGCTCATCAGCTCAGACTTTGTAAAAACACACTGCAAATGCCAAGTTGCCCAGAACTACCATGACTTACTCATTCTTGTCTCTGCTGGTGTGTGGGGAAAAGTCAACCAGCTCAGACAATAACAGGCTGTAAACACAGCTCTCTCCAATTAAATATAGTATATATGTCTTCAAACTGTATCATTTACCACAATTTAATTTTGAGGTTTTTGGTGTCCACTTCCAAAATACTAGTTGCAAAACCAAAACTGTATATAAACAAACTGGAACATCTAATTTGAAAAGCATTCAGCTATTGAGTGAGACCGTCGGATGGTATACAGGCTACTGTGATATACATCTACCATATTACACATTCTGAACTTGAACTGGCATTGCGTCTTGTGGCCAGTTAACATCTAATGCTGACTTTTTTTTTTTTTTCTCAATCACAGGGGAACTTGTCACAAAAATAATGAACTTGTTATAAGCTTATTGTTGAGATAAGCATACAGCTTGCTCAAGTGTCAGAAACAGTCTACTAATCTCTAGCTAGACTAGACTTATGTTACATTAGCCACATTGATTCAAGATCGTACCAGTGCAACTCTCAGGTAGCTGATATAAAACACTTAACTCACTAAGACACACTTAACATCTGGTACACTCATCGGCCATTTTATTTATTCCTTAGCACAGTGATTCTACCCTAGAACTTACACATTTTTGAGAAACCTGCTCAGTTTCAGCAGTCATATTGCTGTTTGTAAGGTAGAGCTGAAGCCTCCATGCCTCCCTGCCACAGTGCAGTGTTGCAGGTTGGTTGTGGGCACTGGTGAAGAAACTTCACCTGGGCTAAGGAGCTGAGAAGCCAGAAGTTCACAGAACTGCTTATATAACAGGTGAGGGTTGACGCCAGAGCTATAGATTAAAATTTGGGATTACAGGGCTTCTGAGCTTTGACCTGTTGTGATCAACAACTGTGAGGCTGAAGGAAGGCCAGACTGACTTGTGTTTGCTGCACAGTATTTGCATTGCATTGAATTCGACCCACTCTTCAGTGTTTCTGCCGGTGTTCAGCAGGGACCAAGAATGGGTTTTTCATCTTGAAGCGTAACTTGGAAGCACAAAATAGAAGGGTATCTGTCTTCTGACTGACGAAAAGCAGAGACGAGATACCGTACAGGATTTGCCAATACTCTCTTGTTATTGGTTGAGTGATTTGCTCACTCTTTTTTTACACCCAATGCTAAATCTATGGTCAAGAAGGAGGACTTTTTCTCACCCAGTTAAGATCATCTGGACATTTTCAAATACATTCCTAGTATTATTGCACATATTTTAACCTCTTCTACAATCTTCCTGTGAATTACCAGGTTTTGAGTCTTTGACCTTTTGTACCAAGTCTGTCGTAAGGTGGTAGATAGTGTTTTTGCAAGTTCTTGTACTTGCACTGGGGAAGGAAGAGGGGAAGGGGAACAGAAGAGCAGGTACTCTTGGTTCATTCTGCACTCTAAACCTATGACATAGCAGTCTGTTGTGGTCAGAGACTGGATTGGATGAAACAAGCGATCACTTTCAGCCCTTTAACCACCTCTCTCTAGCTCACTATACCCACTATCACCTCTTTGATTAGTTTGGTTAAATGGTTGACTGACTTTAGGGCAGGCACAACGCACACCTCATGTCTGCATGAAGGCAAGCGCAATGGGGCCCTCATGTTGACTGCTACTGATAACAGCACTCCTCTGCCCAGAGATCGCGACTTAAAGGGAGATTAAAGGTCTTATTCTTCTTTTAGGTCAGAGTAGAGATTCCTCTAGCAAGGCCAATTTTAGAATCTACCACCCAAACTCTTCTTATTCACATATATACAATATATACTGTATAGCTCTTCCAGGCTGTTAATCTAGCTCTTGTTTTGTATTAGGAACTTAATTAAGGTGGAAAAAACCCCAAACTATTTCATATATGCTATGTCTTCTTATTCAGGAAACAGCCAGAGTAAAGTAGTTCCCCAGCTTCCTAGATTACACAACCGCAATTTGCCCAGGGACAGAGTACTTCAAGAACTGGGTTATTCTTGGTGCTGGCTTTTGTAAATGCTCTTCTCTGAACTTCTCATTAACCTTCTGAACCTCATGCCCACTGGATGGATCCCAGCCAGCATCCTTCAACTACCAAAGGACTCTTTGAAAGGAGAGTTTACACCTCAGTTTCCAAATTGTGTTACTGTGGCATACTAACTATATAGAAGAGGAAGGCAAACAGTGGGTTTGCCTTTTTAAAAACAGCAGTCGATTAAAAAATAAAGTACCAATAATGTGAGAATCATACAGTCCTGAAACCTTCAGACATTTTGGCACACAGCTCTGTCTCTCTCGGACAATTGCATCCCCCTTTTCACTGCTTCTCTCCTCCTGTTCCAAAGTTCCCCCCCGAAGCCATTGGGGGGTGGGGAGCAGAGTGGGTTGTGAAGTGTCTTGGGGTAATCCACTTTGACAGGGAACTATGCTGATTAAAAGTTATGGCTTTGGAACAGTAAAGCTCCCACTGCTGTCCATGTACAAGTTGCTGCTTTCTATTTAAACCTTAACAGTCACATCTAATCACGAGAAAATAGGGACGTTTTTATGAATTCCATGAGAAAAATTCCCCTCAGGTGTAGGTTGCACGGTTTGATCAGCTCCAGTATTGTGTTTTAGCGTTTCATATTAATCCCGCAGATTCTGAGCCAAGAATGCTAGCTTTCATACTCGCCTGATGGCCAGGCAAAAACACTTTGGCAATTTGTTATTATTTCGGCCAAATGCTGCAATATGCAAATTAAGATTTATGGCAAATGAAAGCTTAAAACTATGCATTTATCTTCACGTGGAGAAGGTATCATGTAGCTGCAAGGTGCCAAAAAATACCAGAGCTGGGCAGAGAACAAGCGGATTACAACTCCCAGAAGGCACTGGAGAGTTGTACATCAGCCTTTTGTGTCCTGATGACAGGAAACAAACTATTTCACAGTCTGAGATTTTCTGGAAGATATGGAGTTGACCCAGCCCTCAGACTAAGTATCTCGTTTCACTGTTTCCAACTGAAAATTGTTAAAAGTGTCAGGTAAATCTGGGGTTTTCAACAAGGCTAAACTAAATTTTTTTTTAATGGAATGTAAGTATCCTGTTGAAAACACAGTGATGGGAAAAAACTGATCAAGTACAGATAACATTTCTATTCCCCACTATTCTCCTATCATCCCCCTTGTTTCTCCATGCATAAGCAATTAAGATCACTCCCAGCCGTGTGCCGATTCAGCTTTGCTGCAATCACATTAAGGCAAAGAGACAAGATACTGCCTATTCCCTACCTCATCTTTCTGGAATAGTACAGAGTAACACAAACCATGTAAGATTCAGAGGTGCTCTAGAGAGATGCATTCCTGTGTGGTCTTATTCCCTGCTTTATATTCTGCAGTACTGAAGACAATAGGATGACACATGGACTGGAGATAGATCCATGCATACTTTCCTTCATAAGTCAGGGTTTCCCATGAAAAGCATTGGAAAACTGAGATACATACCCAAAGTTCAGCTCAGCCTGAGCCTTGGGGTCCAATTTTCATCTCAATCAGAAATAATTTCCCTTAAGTTAAAGGATTCATAACCATACAAAATCAGTGCGTACAAGCCAAACTCAAGCCACATCTGGTAATAAGGATTTTAACAAGAAGGATGTTAAGTGAACAGCAAGTATTTTTTTCTCAGTCTATCCCCTCACACACAAACGACAATTTCCAGATTCTGGAAGCTGCTTTGCCTCACTCCTCTAGCTTACTGGAAGAACAAACTAGCCTTAGTTACGCACAGTCTACCTTATTCCATGTTTTTAACCTAACTCCTACAAATACTGCATAGGATTCGAAAAACTGGTGTTGCAAGGAAGTCATTCAAGCAAGGCTTGGGCTTAGTTGATATACTTAATACTATCTTGGAGAATAACAGTGGTTTAATCAAAGGGATCTGGTGTCCGGTACGCATGAGGCTGGGTGTCCTCAGCCCAGACCTTGCAGCTAGTACCTGGTACCTGCTGTGGCTGATGAGAGGGTGCTCTCCAGTGTGAGATCAGAGAATGGCACAGTGGCGAAAGAGCTGTGTTTCAGCAAGTGAAAGAATATGAGTGTTCTTAGACAGCCACCTAGTGAGTGTAGTGAGGAATCAAGAGCTGGAAGAAAATTCAGTGAACTCTTACAGAGACTGGAGTTACACCACAAATGCAGTGCTAAAGTAGTGCTAAAATTAGCAGTGCATTTCACAGGTTTTTCACCTCATAGTAAATGCAGTAGCAGAGCAGAAGTGCTCTTGAATTACTTAACAGTTGTGAGACAAGATTCCTCATCACTTTACGATTCCGGAAATGAATGTTTCGGTGAGAGTTCAAGTATTAAAAAAGATGTCTGAGGGTTAAGTGAATTTCAAAATTTTGTTTAGGAACCAGTATATGTGTATGTTTATATATATATATATATATATTCTCCTCACCTTTTTCTTATGTACCCATTTCTAAACCAAAGCATTACCGTTGACTGAAAACCCTTATACCATGCAATATAAAAAAAGGGGCAAAGTCCAGAGGGAGAGATCCTTAGAACTGCCCCTGGGAATTCACACAGAGAGCCTGCTTCACCAGCATGTTTGTATTTTACCATTTCTGGTAACCTAAATTTGAATGTGGTTGTGAAAATAATAGGAAGTATTTTGAGTAAGACAGGAGAACCTATGAGCCCAGTTCGTATCAGGAGTAGCACTTGCATTTACTAGCTCTGTGTGCTAAATTCTAGCTCTATGAAACAAAAGAAAAAAAAAAGCCCTCAGCCATAAGGGTCCACAGAAAAACATTCAAGTATAATTTCTGAGTTTGCCTTTGCAAAGTTATTCCAGGGAGACCTCCGACAAAGTTACACACTTATGGTCTCATATCCGTGCTAGTGCTCTGCATGTTCACAGAGCCACGCCATGCAACTTTATCCTCACGTTAGAAAGACACAGAATGTGTGGAATTATAATGAAGCAGCCAGAGTTTGCACCTCATCAGTCCAGCGGTTACCTACTAACCGCTGCTTGCTAAATTACTTTTTGCTATGAAGACCACTTGCGAGAAGAAAGCTCCCAGATGGTCTCTTTTTATAACTATGATCATTGAAAAGAAAATGAAAAAAAAGATCTGCTGAAATAAAAAATTAAGACACTAGTGGAAAGCCTTATCAAAACCATGGTTCTCTAAAGTTCATCTAATACTATATGCCACAGAATAGCTGCAGGGGGGTGAGTAGGTCAAAGAAGAAATAATTAAATCCTGCTGATGATACTCTGTTTGGGATGCTGTAGAATTTCTACTCAGACATTTACTGCCTCCCAAAAATCAGATACAGAGAACTGCCATAGCTGCAGATCATGTCAATCCTGAACCACTGCTGTAGCCTTGGACATATAGTTTCTTTGTTCTTATAGACCTGCAGTGTTTGTAATCCCCAAGTCCAACAATATAATAATATACTAAAAATAGCTATAAAAGCGCTTTGAATTCCTCTCAGAAACATCAGCTCTACATGCCTAATTAAATATCCTCGACACATAAAAAATAATTGCAAGGAAAAAAGAAATCTCCCTCATGAGGGCCAGATGATTTTAATTAGGTCTCACTCAAAATCTTCCTAGCCTCACATGGCTCAGCTCACTACAAAACGCTCAGTCACACTGAGATTGCACGCTGTGCTCCAGGCCTCTCCTTTCCCTTTCACACCGGTTGCTGCTCTTGTGTTCCAATTTCTTCCTGTTCCTTAAGCATTTACTGTCATCCAGCCCTCACAGCTCCGGTTCTGAAACTCCCCAGACATGTGGGGCTGGTGCCATTTGCTGATTTCTTATTTTTTTATACCTCAGGAAGAGCTAGCCTGCACATATGGCACGCTTCTGTGTACAAGCTGAACATATGCACAAAGGTTCCACACAAAATCTGTGGAGCAGGAGAAACAGTATTTATTTATTCCAGATAAGATTTACAGCCCCTTTATCCTCCCACAGACACAAGCAGATCTGCTATCAGCCCAGCAACTGGAATACTAACTTGGATCTCACTGCCCTCCTTGCAGGGCAAGAGGGGTTAAATCCTGACAGCAGCTCACCAGACCCCGAAGGGTATCACCAGAGGGACTGTGGGCACCACCGCTACCAGAAGAGATCCTGACAAATTCACACTCCTGCCATCTCCCTCCACAAACCTCAGTTTTCATCTCTTTTGTACCCAGGGAGGAATTTGTGCCACCGTACTGTGGTGTTCTGTGACCGTGCCGAGACATGTGAGATAAGCACTTTTCAGTGTCCCAGTTCCAACTCAGACATTTAAGGCTTTGGCATTAAAGAACTGGGGCATCTCTAAAGTATAGTCTGCCACCTCCCTCTTTCCCAGCCATACTTATTAATAGTAAGTACTAAAATTTATACTCCATGAGAATTGGAATGATACGAATATCCAGTTTGGTCTAAGTAGATATTTACAAATACTAGAATTATTTCATCCACTTCAGGATAACAGATATTGGTTGTCAGCGTTAACAAAGTCCGGCAGTTCATTCTTGTGTGATTTCTCCTTTCCTAGTCCTGAGTATTTTTAAGCATAGGCTTTTGGTTTGATTTTTTTTGTGTGTACTGTGAGTTCAAACATATCCAGTATTAAGTGTCACAAGCCTCATCCTGGCCCTGAATGACTTTTGTTTACTACAACGTTTCATCTGTCATCTCAAGGGTTCATTCTAGATCTTGCAATGACTTTTGAATGTTTTTTGTTTGTTTGTTTTTCAATGCCAAATCAGGGACCCTAGCAAATTATAACTTAGAAGATTAAATTCCAGCTGTTGGAAAGCCTTACAACATGGGACATAGACCTTGTGAAACATGTCCACTGCAGTGTCATACTTCTCCTCCACTTGGGGTCACCTACAAGTGTTCCCCACATGGCCACTGGTTCTCAGTGCTCCCCTGCTGCTGGAATTCCGCACTCGCAGGTGCTGCGTGTGACATTTTGGTCTGAACTTCTGCCAGCCACTTCCCCAGCTGCCGAGGTTTCCAGCTTTGCCGTTAGGAGTTCTATTCTTCCATGCTGGCTTTTTTGTTTTTTATCTCAGTTCTAGTACTGCAACTTTTCCAGGAATTTTATCAAGAAATCTGCTTCCACTTATCCTTTAGTTACAGACACAAGCCTCTTTAAAGGGACAGTCTCCATGACTCCTCTGTGTGCTTCTCCAGTTTAGTACAGATATCCGCACAGATCTTATTAGCAAAATTTAGAAGACTTTCTCTTTAATTATTAGAGGTTGGAGCAACAGAATTAGATTAAGAGTCATATTTAATTCGGCCAAAGAGAGAAAGCTGCTTAGTGCTGTTGTATTAAGGTAGTATTATACTAATGATTACAGTTATAAAAGTGCTCTAACTTGAAGCAGTTTCTTTAGCTGTGAAGCCATGCCTATATTGAGCTTCCTACCTACATATATAATTCTTGCTTTTATGCAGCTCACCTGAAGTGCAAGTAAAGTCCATCCCTATCAGATTATACAGCAGGTATTGCTTCTTAACACTTGAAAATGTATAAAATATATTTCCTTTGTTAGACAAAAGTTATATGTTTTTCCTTTAGGCAATACCTGGCATTAATTTATACATTCTGTGTTTAAAATCTTTTCAGTGACGATCCCTAAAAACAGTCCTTCAGAATATCTGAGTTCCCCTGGAGTAGTTTGACTGTGTGTTCCCATCATATGTCTTGAAGTCCCTTTCTGAGAGTATTTGACCTCTGTTCCTGCAAAGTGGATTAGTATTGCATGTTTATAGACATCTGCTATGGAGAAACATCTCTCTTGTGAAGCCTGATTCAGATTCCCCTCCCGCTGACAGCCTTTTGTTCTGACACAACCTTGGAACCAGAATCACCCCATGAGGTACCGATTAATAGCCATAAGACGTTGCAGAATTTAAGCTTGTAGAAACAATAACATGAACAATTTCTGAACCTACAGCTAGGTTCAGGCATAGCCTGCAATTTTGTTCTAGGACTTCTGTTTATTCATTTGACAATTTGTTCAATACCATTGCTCTGCCACATTAAGTGAAAAGTCTAGGCAGGAACGGAAAGGATCCAAGGAATTGAAAGCAGACCAACTTTCTGTGGCCCCTGGAAAAATATCCAACTTCTCACATGAATGACCATTAAGTTGCATCCATCTTTCTGTGGTTTGAAAATAAGGGCAAGACTTGACTGAATATCTTTGTGATCATGGGTTTAACCTTTAATGATTCAGGGCAAAAATCTCTCTCCAGGGTCTTCTAATTTAGAAAGAAATGCTATCATTCTCTCTGGTGAACTACCCCTGTAAATGGAAATTTGGTATCCCCCAAAGCCTCTGGAAAATACTCTAAGTAGACTGGCAAAATTAGAACCATGAATTCTCTTGCAGAGGACAGTTTGATGGATTTTTATTGCTTCCCAGATCTTTAACTACAGAAACATTCCTTTTAAAACTTCGTAGACCTTTTATAAAACAGAGTTTGGATTATTTTATTGTTTCTATCCCTGATTTACTTACTGGAGGTTTTCTTTTTAAGGTTTGAAGGCAGGCAAGAACATGAAATTACAGCAGAAGCTGGTGAGAACCTGAAGTATAGAACTACTAAAAATTCACCTCTGATGTCAGAGTAAAGCTGTTTTACAGCAGTAACATTGTACACCGACATAACACTCTCAAGCATATGAAATTAAACATGTACTGGAAATTATTTTACTATGCTTTCATTTTTTCAAATCTGACACGCTGACACAGAATATGGCAGAGTAACCCACAGTACTAGGAAAGCATATGTTTAGATCTCCAGTGTATTTTACGTAAAAGTTTGTGTTACCCTGTGAACATTAAATACACAAGAACACAAATTTAACTACTAACATTTGCTCAAGTTTTTTGACAAATTCAGCTGAGCTGCAATCAACCAAACTAATGCAGTGTGTGCTTACAAAAGATGCTCTGCAGACCTGACTTGCCTGAGATTCTTTCCAGGTAGCAAAGTTTCAAAGTCATATCAAGAATACAAGAAAAAACCCTACATTTGCTGGATGACTGGCTTGCAAAAACTGATTTGTTCCATTGTAGTGAAAACAACCTCAGAGACACAAAGTTGTCACACTGTTTGTAAAACAGGAGAAATGTTGACCCATCTGAGAAACTAAGATATACCTACTTGTTTAATAACATTACATGGATTAACAGTATGCTTGCATTGATAATACCACAGGGCTCAGATGACAGAGCCAACAGAAACACACCTACTGAGCTTGGAGAGAGTTTTTCTCTCTTGTCAGTGTTGCTCAATGCTGAGCCTATCTAGTTCTGGAGAAAGTCTCATGTTTTGGATCTGAAAGAAATTAAAAAAAAACCCAAAACAAACCCCCTCTCTTTTCACAGATTTAGGAGATTTAAATTCAGGCAGTCTGTGAAACTTCATAGAAGCAAAAACTTCCCACAGCTCATCTAGAACTTAAAAGAGGTGTTTGCTCATTCTGTTTGATGTTTTACACTCTTCATGTGAGACAATTCCCTCCACTGATCTCCCCTAGTCGTCTTCATTTCAGAAGTGTTGTATCATAGAAGCAGACTGCATGGTGAGATGGTAGAATAAGTCGTAGAGGAACTCTTATGTCATATGGGAAAACTTTGAAAGCACATTACAGGTGTTTAGATTATTACAAAATGAATGATAAATCCTTCCTTTATACACTTTTTGGACGTTATTAGAAGAAATGCTGTAACAACCATCCCCAGAAGTGTGCTATTCTTGCTGTTCAGTATCAGTAAGACCTGAAAACTTTTAACGTTTTTTCCCCTTGTTCCTTTATCTACACATTAAGAGGGCTGTGGAACAAAGCTGCAAAGAGGTTACCACTAACAGGCTCTGAAAACATGGGAAGAAGGATATCGCAGAGGTCTCCCAACTATGGCTCGTTGCTCTAAGCATAAGAGAATTGATCAAAGGTCAGTGCAAGATTTGGAAGAGCACATCACGCAACATGGGAAAGGTATGGAACAAGACAACTGTCCAGGTAGATCTCACTGGCTTGACCTGCTTGCTAGATTAAAATGTGTCCAGGTTAAACCTAAACAGTATAAAGTCTATGTTACACTGCTCAGAGCACACTAGAAGGGTTGGGTCCTTAAAGCTACAGTTACAGGTCTGGAGAGGAGATGGCCTAGTTATGGTCAGACAGATCTGGTGAGTCTTTGCTTAAGGGCATTGCCACCTTCAAAGTACAGACCAGAAGTAGCTTTGGCTTAATTGAGACCATGGTAAAATCATGAAGATGGTACATCGGGGAAACACTGCACGAAGAATGGCACAATTCTTAACTTAATGGTACTAGTCATATCTATTTCTTTCTGTGATTTCACTGTAGCTCTTCTCTCTAGCCTTCTGAAAGCACTGTATAGAAGCACATGGCAAAACAGCTGCACTGCTACAAGCAGCAGGATCCTTGCTTCCTTCCATGAAGAAAGTCTGCACATAAATATAGTTCAAATGATTCCAGCAAGTGACAAAACTCAACAAGGAACCTCTTTACTCTTTCATGTTATTCCTATCTATTTCTGAGCTACCTTTGCCAGTAGCATCCTGAGTTGATAAAAATTGAGGCAAGTTTATTAATGTTACACCTGTTCCTTTAATATACACCTCCAAAAAGATGTTTAATGAGAGTGCCTTTCATAGCATGTAACCAAGCTCTCTAACTCCCACTTCACAAACCTACTTCATTGAACCAGGCACTAAACACAATGTATAAATGAGCAACTGCATTCATATTGTTTGCCTGAAGGTTTTGCACATACGTGGATCTACTCACATTCTTTAAGAAAAAATACTCCTGCAAGTAAAAACATGTATGTGTCCTTAAAATTGCCCTTCTGAAAATAGCTCAGCCTATTTGTAAGAATTCCTGCAATTTAGCACATGCTTCATCTTTAGCTCAGAGTGTTAGCCAAGTAATAATCAGCACTCAGCAAGAATTAGAAAGCCAGTTTGTCACAGTGAGGTCATGGGGAAGATTATTCCTGCTTTATGTCTCCATTTATAATAAATATTCCATAGCCTGTCATGGAAAGGATGTAGAACATATTTATACTTCCAACCTCCCTTTTCACATACAATTCATCAACTTGTTCTGGTAAATTCAATAGGAGCCTATTCCCTTTTGTCATTTTTTACATGCCTTCTGGCTCAGAAGAACCAAGAATCTACCTTAGAGTGCAATGGAGATATTGTATATCTTTGAAAGTTAATGTAGTACAGATCTAGATTACCAAAGATATTTAGGTATTTCCTTTTAAGGTAGAACATAACTGTATAAATCTTCTTCTCAGAGTCAAGTCAAACATATGATGCACTCACTTCATTTAGGCTGCTTACAACCATCTGTTGAGATATCATGATTCAATTTCACAACTTCATCTTACTCCTATCCAAGTATTTATTGCCAGATAACTGTGGGGTTGGAAAAGCAGCCTGCATGACAGTGTAATGGCTATCTCTTCCTCTTTCATAAACACTTTAAGGAAAATCTAGTGCATTTCTCAGAACACAAACATTCTCTTCTCTGAAAAAGGCAACAGGAAATGTGAGCAGTGTCTCGCTACATGGCAATGAGCTATTGGAATAACTTGTGGTAGTCATTAAAGAATTAGTCCTACGCTAAGGGATCTCATAAGAACATCCTAGACAGTGCATCTCTGCATCTGCACGTAGAGGTGCCAAGGAAAATGGTGATGAAGTTGGCTATTGCATAGCTTGATGGGAGTACTATATGAAAACATTTTCTGCAGATGGGATTGACTAAGTTGGGGAAATCAGTAACCCAATTACAGTGTCTTAATAGTCAGGGAAGCCAGAGCAACTAGTGTAATCTATAATGGGTAGCTTCCATACCCAGATGGTCAGAGTTCAGCAGACATTAGACACAATTTTCCTATGTCCTCAGATTCTCTAAGGGAATATGGCAAAGGAGCTGGTTGTGATATTTTTACAGACTGGAGACTCCTCATACCAGGAAATTCCCTTGAGAATATGTGGAGAACAGCACATGCCAACACCAGTTTGCAACCTGGTGTTGCCAAGTTTGTAAAACAGGTTGAAGAAAAACTCTAGGTTCTTCTCCTTTTCACTCCGAACATCTCAGCAGCACTGTGGTGACCATGCAACTTTAAAAATAAATCACATTGAGAAATGTATTATAATTCAGTTCCCAAACCACTGAAATGTTATAAAAAGGCAGGAAACAAAACATGTCAGCTAAGATTTCAACAGGATAGTATCTCAGAAAGGCTTATAGCATGAAATTGGCCAGCAGACACAAAAAGCATTTATTTACATGTTGTATCCATGTCCACTATAAATATATAACGAATACTTTAATGCATATTGTTGAAGCAAATTGAGTACGGACAGCTATTTCTTTTTACAAAACATATGGGAACGATTATGATGGAATTACTTTTTCCAGAAATTCAGGCATGAAGTTTTGGGGAACTTCCAATTGTACTCCAATAAGATAATTGCTTAGAGAGAAAGCAACAATTTTTTTCTATGAAGAAAGTTTCTAATCCTACATTTCTTAATCCTATAATTC
>WAAD01009662.1:28228-44061 GCA_013389945.1 Fregata magnificens | reverse complement strand
TCTGTTTAATTGATGCAAAGGACAGAGGGATTTCTGGTAGCAAAAGAAAACATACGCCTCCACTTGAAGCTTCCACTCATTTAGATTTCTTACTTAAAAGCAGCAAAACACTTGGAGTTGTCCCTGGTGACCAATTCCTGACGAGAATGGGGTTGGCACAGAGCACTAAATCAGTGCAACGAAGGACACGATTCCCTGGGACTGATGTAGTGTGTTTTTACGGCAAACCGGTACCGATTTCAGGACCATTCTGTAGCCAAGCATTTCAGAGTGCTGCACAAACTTTGCAAGAGTTGCAGCACCAAATATTATCAGTTGTGTCAGTTTGATTGGGTTGTATTCTAGCTTCAGAGATGCCAGTTATATAGTAATATTTTACTGCTTGTACCTCTGACAAAGACTGTATTATCTAGCTCTAGAAAAGTACTTAGAGGGCTGTAAATAAAAAGCAAAACTTTGCAGGACTAAGATTCCAGGTTGTGAACGGCAGAGGGCACATTCACAATAGAACACTGGTCGCATTTTGTGGGCCCCTAGTTAAGTGTTATCGCTATTTTAGCAATTCAATAATGATGGAGAAAGCTATAGCAACTTTGCCTTGGGTCACAAGGGAGATCAGTGTATACGTTCAGAAAAAACCTCTGCATGTCCATCTTCCTGCATGTTAGTTCCCTATCTTAGGGAACACTCTTTGCTGAGTAACTATAAAATACAGTCTTTTGATTAAACATCAAAATTAACTACAGAATAAAAAGACTAATTCTGCTGAGCAGAAACTTTGCATAATGCACATCATAGCACATATACAGCACAAAGACTACACTTCTGAAGATATGTACTTACCTGCATCTAGTACCTATGACTACCTTCTAGCACATGGCTTATTTTGCAGAATTGCTTGTGTTCAGTATCGCAGATGACAATACCAACTCAGCTAATGGAGAGTTTACTTCAGCTGACATAATGGAGAGCTCCTCTGAGAGCAAGAGCTGCAGAGTTTGCTTTTCTGTGTTGTGTTGAACCTGATCCAATGTCTATTCCAGCTGATGGAAAGACTCCTGTTGACTTCAGCATGCATTATATTACGCCCTTGGTGCAGTTAGTTGCAGTGACAGTGTTTGAATGATGAAGTTCTTGAACTCTTATGCTACACAGATATTTCACAACTTAAGCAACACATATAAGACAGAGCTAGAGAAAGTTATTTTCCCTCCCTTTCAGTGCTCATTTTACAGTCTACCACAAAAAATACCCATTTCTCCAAGCCACTGAGCAACCTCCCTTGCTTTTACATGCTTTTGTTCTTGGAAAAAACATCAGACAAAAATATCAGCTGCATTGTCTCAATATCAAACAGCTACTTCAGAGCAATGACTGTCTTATTTTTTTCCTATATTTAGCAGTTCAGAAGTGGATTGTGTTGAACGTTTAAAATAATCAGCCATTTCATTTAGGGAATTACAAAAGCCTAGTTAAAACCTTCTTCCATTTCAGGCATGTCCCTATATCACACAAGGCCATGCACTGCCTTGATCATGGACCAAGAGAAGTGGTTCTCTCAAGAGACTCAGCTGAAAACTTCTCAAATATCACCTCATGCTAAATACTTTAAAACTTGCTAAATACTTTAAAACCAGTTTCAACAGTCTGATTTCCTCCCCTCCCACTTGTTTCTAAAATTGCCATTGTTTCTAAAATCTGCACAATACATGTAGGAATGATTCCTTTTGTAACTGTAGTTATCTGGGGTTTTGTGTGATTAAATATATTAGTTCTCAGCAGGAACTCCTACTCACAAATCATCAGAAACTGAAAGTGCTTAGGAGAAAAAAGGCTGTATATGTAAACAGGATTTTCCTTGTCTTCTGTATTTTTTCTATACCTAAGCGCCTCCATACATATCAGATGTCACAACTAATGTAAGATATTTAAGTTCCTTAATGATCTTACACTGTATTCTTTGTCCCTTCTAGCAGCCAACCCTTCACCTTTATTGTTTATCAGAACAATGCCTACACTTGGTGACAGTGCTGTGATCAAGGCTTACCAAGTTACAAGCCATTGAGATTTGAAATCAAGGTGAATTCTATAAGAACATATTTTGGTTTGTGTTTTGTTTTGTGTTTTTTTTTTTTTTTTTAAACTTAGCATAAGATGGCATCATCAGGAGAATGACATATCCTGGAAGATTGTTTCAAGATAATGAGGATTGCAGGCTATCCATGGAAACAATCTACTTGAGGTATTTCCTAGAGATCCAATCAGTGTCATAGCAAAATTTCAATGTGTGAGGCAGATAAATATGGATGGCAACTGAGCTGCAAACTGACCTTGTAGGCTTGGGATAGATTTAGTCACTGCTGCCAAAAAAATTTTCAGATACATCAGAGATTTGTGCCCAGGGGTCCTCTTCTTACCCAACTAACTTGTAATCACAACTGTCAGTTTCAGAACATTTGTATGACCCTGTGGAGTGTAATGTGAGTCAACCATCTGAATGTGAAATTCGTTAGACAACTGCAGCATGCTCAGTGGGAACAGATTGTGAGACAACGGTGATATAAAAGAGAAGATGAAAGAACAGGTTAAAGGGTTCCTGCAGTGGTTTTGCAGGTTTGGGAATAGGTGTGCACACATTATGTGCCAACGTGCCTTATCACACACCTCAAAAGAGATCATTTGGATGCTGTGAAAACTTCAGCAGTAACAGAACCTGACACCTATCTCTTCCAGTATCAGGGTATAACAATGATTAGACTACACTTTAATAAGTCTTGCCATTCTTTGTTTGTCAAGGACATTAGGCTTTGAAAGCACAATTTGCTAGATTATAATTTTGCTGTAAGAGGTGTGAGCAGCCCTCCCCACACCACTTTACCCATTACCCACAGCACCTCTTAGCCTATGCCAATCACTCATCCGCAAATCATTTTAATTGTATAAAGGGGTTTTGAACACTACTAACTTGTGTCTGGTACAAGCAGGGTTGATTTATTACTTCTCTCCCACTTATACTTGTTTCAGCCTTCAGTAGTCCAAAAGGAATCTATTGGTAAAGTTCAGGGCTTTATGTAAAGCTGAACCCTTAGGCAATAAGAGACTACTTGGCAGGCTCTCACTGAGTTATCAGTTACGTATTTTCTTCATTTAAGTCTAATTTTACTTCCCACTTCTATTTTTCACCATAATTTCTTATTGCTGAGGTGGGCACTTACAGAGAAAAGCAGTACTGCTATTAAAAGAATCAATACTCACGTCGCACAATACTTGCACTGCTTCATTCTGTTTGCATCCTGTGCCCTTCATCTGTGAGGAATAGTGATCAATTATGAAGATCTGTCAGGTTTGTTATTACATGAGATCATTTATTCTGTTAAGAGGATAAAGCAAAGTCAGCAAGCCAAGAACATATCAAGTCAACTACAGTTTCAAAGCCTACAGTTACAGCCTGTTAGAAAGGCAAGCAATTTCCTATATTCTAAACGCAGAGCTTAAGAACAAAGGGACAATTCTCTTCAGCCTGACCACTATGCAAATATAGTGTAAAGAAGAATCACAACATAGAGCTTGAAAATTTCTGAAAAACTTTTTCTAATAGTGTTTTTGCCTAAAGGCTTTCCCCTAAAGGCCTCCCCTCTATCATAAAAACAGTCAACCAGAACAGCACTTATCAGATCCTTTTTATACTCGACCAAGAGAATTACTTAATTTTCCATAGCTGGCCCAGTTCAGGTTCTCTGGGAATTACAATTAGGGCATGCAGCTGTGGTCTTCTCTTGCCTCTCTAAGACAATGTCAACTTGAATTTGCCAAAACTAGCCGATGTCCAAGTGCACTGTAACAGGTAAAAAGAAAAGTAGCAACTATGAGCAGAATACAGCTTCCAGATCTCTAAGAACTTGTTATTAGTGTGATTAAGCTCTAGTATTGTAATTGAATAGGTTGGACACTGTATCATTAAACTTGCAAACACATTCAGTTGCTAACAAGACTCTAGTTCCATACATGTGTGTGCCCAATCCAGGTAAGGGTGAGGTCAAAGACAGATATTGTTTCTTAAGGTTTTATGGTTTTGCTTTTCTTCACATGATAAAAAACAAAGACAAGGGCAGAATTTCTTACAGTGATTTTCAACTAATGCTTTGAAGGGGAATTTCTGAATATTTAAACTTTTCCCCACAGTGGGAATTCTGATATTTTGTAGCCACTGCCAAGAAAGGATCTTTTGGTACTAAACTGTTTGAAACTGAAAGTGAACATACTGCAGAGTCCGGGAGAGATGCCAGAACTGCGAGTTCTCTGCATAGCTACAGAACAGGTATAGTGCAAGGACATCATGTTCAAGATATTTTCTATCCTCAGCAAACATCTCATCCTAATTTGGAAAGGACTATGTTGAGGGTGAAAAGTTTTTTCATTCTGCACTTCTATTCAGCAGTGATTTAAGGAGATAATTAGTGCCAACATCTGAGATCCAGATCCTAAATAAGCTTAAGCACCTTTTATCTATTGCATTGCATGCCAGCTGAAAGCCATGTACCTCAGAAGGTCTGAACCCATAAAAGGTACAGCCCTAGATGTTGAATCCTCTCTTGCTCTCCAATTAGAGGAAACCCAGGTGCATAAAGACCAGTTCACACCTGCACTCAGATCTTACAGGCAGGAAGAATAGATATGACTCTGAGAACATGAAGAAGAACATTGACCACAGGTACCAAAACCAGCAAGGTTTAAGCTACTTGGATCTTCAAAGCCCTATATGAGTGTGATGGTTTTGGCTGGGATAGAGTTAATTTTCTTCACAGTAGCTAGTACGAGGCTATATTTTGGATTTGTGCTGAAAACAGTGTTGATAATACAGGGATGTTTTTGTTACTGCTGAGCAGTGTTTACGCAGAGTCAAGGCCTTTTCTGCTTCTCACCCCACCAGTGAGTAGGCTGGGGGTGCACAAGGTGTTGGGAGGGGACACAGCTGGGACAGCTGACCCCAACTGACCAAAGGGATATTCCATACCATATGGCATCATGCTCAGCTTATAAAGCTGGGGGAAGAAGAAGGAAGCGGGGGACGTTTGTCTTCCTAAGTAACTGTTGCGTGTGATGGAGCTCTGCTTTCCTGGAGATGGCTGAACACCTGCCTGCCGATGGGAAGTAGTGAAGGAATGCTTTGTTTTGGTTTGCTTAGTGCACCGTCTTTATCTATTAAACTGTCTTTATCTCAACCCACGAGTTTTCTCACTTTTACTCTTCCAATTCTCTCCCCCATCCCACTGTGGGGGGAGTGAGTGAGCAGCTGTGTGGTGCTTAGTTGCTGGCTGGGGTTAAACCATGACAATGAGCTATCACTTAACATTTAAAGTCTTGAATCAAATTGCTGCCATTAAAATGCATTAGGTGCTAAGTATCTGCTTGGAGGTATACATAATACCACTGACACCCTTAAGACATTAGCTCCTGAGCTAAAGAATGATGCTTAAAATAGGCTTTTCTCTGTCATTCTGCTTTATGGGACTCAAGGCAGAAACTATGGTCTTAAACCACATAGACTCAATCCTCCTTCTAGCTTAGCATGCTCCTGGCTAGACCTACACTGTGTAGTCTGTGCTACTTCCAGGGCCAAACTTTCTTCTCAGTACAGACTTAAACTCTAGAGAATGCAGTGGAGATTTTCCAGACATAGTGGCGGGAATGCATTTAAAGCTGAACTTTTCTTGTTTCTTGTTATTCTCCCATATATCTCATGTACAGCTTTCTTTTAAAATGTGAACAAGCTTAAAATATGTATTTGCATATATGAAACCAGAGTTTGCATCCTACTCTGAATGTGGCTCAATGACATTTGTGTTACTGTGCCTGTCCTGAGTCTGCTGATACGTTACACAAGCAATGACAAGCTGCAGAGAAACAATTTAAAAGAAAAGAAATGCAATTCTAAATGTGTTATGCTTATCTACATTTGTAATTCCAGTCATGGATCCTATCTGTTTGTAAATTTCAAAGCAAAATATCTCAGAACTTGTTAAGTCAGTATGGATATGCTAATCTCTTTCTTGCTGCATAAAATTAGACACATACCAGGCAACTGTGAACTGATTAAAAGAGTCTCTCCAGAAAAATAAAAGAAGATAGGTCTTGTTATAAACTTGGTTCCTGGCTCTTGACAGAGGTAAGAATGTAAGGTGCATTGAGATGCTTATGAGATTCCTACTGACTATTATGAGAACTTTAAGGAGTAGTTACATGCTGAAAAGTGACTCTGAATAAATAGCATTGTGAAGTTCGAAATATATTTTCTCTCAAAGTCTTACAGAATAAATTTGCCCGCTTTACAGGTAAAGATACATTTTCTGTTGCTGACAGCCCTGCAAACTCTGAAAGTCACAGCTGTGTTCTCCTTGACTTGTGCATTCCATTACCGCTCTTCTGAAGCGGTGTCTTAGTTAAAACTCTATTGTTAATGTAAGAGAGAGAAAAAAATCATCCAACTACTTCCCTACCACTCTGTTGATTCTACAGGACTAACAGGAATAAAAAGACTCTGGAAATTGTTTTTGCCATATAAAAGGAAAAAGCCACGCAGGGAACAGATAATGAGTATGAAGGGATCACTACATGTGGCTCCATTTTTGACCAGAAGGAACACGGGGACAGGTGGGTGCAAGCAATGACCTGTAAGTCTTCTGAACTCAAAAGAATTTTCTTGCATTCTTTGGCAGCACACCTTCCAGTCTAGGTTCCTTATGCAAAAATTAAGGAATAAATCCCCGCAAAGTTAAACAATCATTGCATTCTGACCATGAAAAATATCCTGTTTGTGTCCAGCTCAAATTAGAGGTAAAGTGCAATCTTCCTTACATATATTACTACTGTGACTGGTTCAATAGTAAATCTAGAGTGCAACAAGTTCAGTCATCCCCAAAGGCAGCTGTGTCCCTGAGCCAGCAGAGAAGGTAGCTTACGCACCATGTTCAGTTCCTTTGATCAGAGATTGGAACTGGCAGTTTCATTAGTATCAGCCAGTACAGCTGTGCTGCTCAGAACAAAGTGAATAGCCAGAGCTTATTTTCACACTGTGTCTTTTGTTGGGTTGCGTGGAGTCTCCTCTATGTTGATACAAATGTGTTCAACGCATATGAAGAGCTATGCCGAGTGCCTCTGCGCTGTGCTTACCCGCACAGATTCATCTATGGAGACAAGTGTTTACAACTGTGATGGCTGCAGTTGCTGTGGGCTATGAAGTAAATCTTCAGACATTTTTGCTGCTGCTCTGAAGTCTTGCCTGACTCTAGTGGAAAACCTCTCACTTCAGTCACAAACATGAAGACAATTGGCCTCATGATGTACTAGGAAACTGTGCAACCTGCAGTACATTTACCCATTTAGCTTCACATATAAATCCTTCAACAGGCCTTGAATATAAAAAACAACCAGTGCACATCCTAAGATTACTATAAAGCTATAACCATAGCTAAGGGGGGACACAAATCACCCTGAGATTTGATTTCTCTGAATCATAAAGATTCACCATAAAAATCTAGTTATGAGCATCGTTAAAAGAAATGAGCTTCAGAGCATGAAATGTTAGAGACATTTGCAATCTTTTAGAAAAATAGTGTCTTGTTCAAGACCGGATTTTAAATCATCCTCTCTAAGTTGTCTGAATGCTAACTTCTTGCACGCAGGTCAAGGAGATGTGTAAAAATGTTGGCAAAGTGTGTTTTAAGTGTTATGTAACACTCCCAGTACTAAGATGTCATGGTCTACTGTTCTCAGAAAGGGATTAGGGTCACATTTTGAAAGACATTTCATTTCTAAAGATGTAGATAAATGCCTGTTGACCGTTTTGAAAATCTTTAGTATCTCTTGTCAAAATCCTTTAAATCCAGAAGTACCTCAGCTGTTTTGAAAATTCCAGGAGGTACTGAGCATGGCAAGTGCCAAAATGACTTTAAAAGGCTAATAATCATCAGTGCCTTTAAATGGCTGGAAAAAGAACATATAGAACAGACCCCTTACACAATTAAAGAAACAGTCAGATCACAAAATGAAATGGGACATTTAACACTGCTCTAATTCTGTTCATTTTGTTATGATAGGTCATGTTATGTCATCGAAGTTGACTGCGGTACACAGCTGTAAAATCAGTATGAGATAAAAATCATGCCCAATATGAATATGTAAAAAACACAGTAACATTTCTTGTTTGTAAACAGCTAGGATATCATGATTCAGCTTGTGTTGGGGATTTCAGGATTTTGAATAAGGAATGAGCAGAGTTCTTTCCTGGATTTCATCAGCATGTTCCCAGCAAAATCTTTTCCAGCGGCACGTGAGCTCCTGCATGAGCACAGGATGAAAGCACCTGTGAGAACTGGAAGCTGTACTTTGAATGGATCGCTTTGGGACTCTTGACTTGAGTCCTCTGGATTTTTCCTTCAAATCACCCCCTAAGTGGCAGCAAAATGAATACGATGCATGGTTTGAGAAAAGTGCATTTACCTGCTGATCGGGGCTTGAAACTTTCAGGAATGTTAAAGAACTTTTCTGAAAAACTATTGTGAGTTTGAAGAGAACTAAAAAAATCTGGTAATTTATCCTATAATGTTTAGAGCTTTCAGGGGAAGTCTGGATATTATCAAGTAAAACCCCAGCTCTGATGGACCATTTTCACCTACAGATTTCAAAGAATTCTGCGTAAGAGAATTATTTCATCATCCTATTTTATAGATGGGAAAAATGAAGCAGAAGAAAACAATATGATGCAGGAAATCCAGAATTGGAACTCTTAGCATCCCACAGGTGGTAACTTTATCCACTAAGCCACATGATACACTTTCTAGCAGACCTCCATCAAACAAGGAAATAGATTGGTAAAATGAGTAAATATGCAGTATTATATACTTTCTAGCAGACCGCCATCAAATGAGGAAATAGATTGGTAGAATGAGTAAATATGCAGTATTTGATGCCTGTCTGGTAATAACACTGAACACCATTTAAATACCAACCAAAACATTATTTTAGAGGTCTCATTTTCAAAGAAACTGAATATTCCTGTTGATTGCTTTTACTTAAAATTGCAACTAGCCAGTATGTTATCAGATGAGATTTAATGAGTTACCTAAACAGTGATACTGATATCTGTAAATGCGAAAATATTCACTTATTTTGAAGAAGATAGAAGGTGTTGTGACCAAAACTTAAACTAGATCCTTATTGTTTTGGGGAAGTCGGGAAGGCTTCAAGATAAAAGGCTCCTAAACAAGTTTACGACCACAACATTTGGCCTTAGAAAAGCAGATGCACGGAACCATAGAGATAAGGAACTGCAGAGCAAACACTAAATCAGAACAGACTATCCCTCAAGGACGCTATATACATGATCCCAGAACTGAGTTTGCGCGAAAGCAAGGGTTAACTAGCAGACACAGTGAGGAAGACTATATCCTTCATCCAGAGACCCCTGACGACCACCCACCCGGAGACGCTACTAACAGACATGTGCAAATGACATTTGCATATGGTAATGAGTTCTTGGGAAAGTAATGAATATGCATATCTTTTCTGGGAAAAGTAATGAATATGTATGTGAAACTTGTATATAAGCTATGCAATTAACCCTGTGCAGCTCACACATTAGGAGGAGCAATTCCCTGTGCGTCCAGCGCTGCAATAAAGAATACCTGCTTAATAGTCACCAAGACTATTGAGTCCTGATTTCGGCATTTCACGGCTTCAATACAGGGTCACAATTTTCAGCACCCACTCTAGCAAACTGCTAGGAGCCTGTCTACTAACATATAATTTTTCTCTGGCAGGGGGACAGTAGTTATTTTGTCCCTACTTTCATGGAGAGGGCAGATCTGGATCCACACTCCCTCACAGTCTGGGACTGTTTGCATTAAGAATTTGTTTTAGACATAAGGGAAGAATCGGGACTTAGTAATTTTCTTCCCATTTCAACTTGTAAATTTCCCTGGAAATTGGAAAGCCTTGGAATATTTCCATGGAAAATTATTTTTTTTCCCATTCTTTGATGCACATCTAAGTGCATGATAACAGGTCACACTCCAATTTGTTCACGCCATTCTGCAACAATGCTGTTTTGAGCTTACACTTCCATGTTTATTCATTTTGTTTATATTGGCCCATTGCTAAACCAAGCATTTTAAACTTCCTGAGAAACTGTCAGCCACAGGAAAACGGATTAGATCAAAATGCCCACAGGGCACCAGTGGCATCCTCTCTGGAGCACAAATAGAGATGTGGAGAGCAAAGTAAGGATCCTTGTGCTCCTGCCATTCCTTTTGCATGGAAACGAATACTCAAAGCACTGGTTCTTAGTAAAGGCCTTAGATAATTGACACAGCTGAAATCAAGGGATTGCAAAATGCCTCTTTTCACAGATATATGGTCACTTCTTCTCAGGTTCAGATCTGGCCCTGTCTCTTTGAAACATGCATTTCTTGTTCAGTTTTACAGATGGAATCTTCTACATACATTCTGAAGTAACACTAGAGGGCAATAATGCATGAGATATACAGAATTTCTGAGCCTGAGATTATTTGAGATGGGTGGTCTTCATTTGCTAACAGTTAAGCAAAATTCGTAATTTGCTTCATGTGTTTGCTTAATTTGGAAAGGACTTGTGCTGGAATAGGAAAGGAGGACAAAAAGCTTCACAGAAGACTGTAAATGAAAAATCACTTGCTTGCTTTCACATTGCTGTGATATTCTTAAAAGAAAGTGAGAAACTCCTTTAGGAAGGTTATCTGCATACAAGGAAGGGGTGTCTCTTCCAAAAAAAATATTAAAGGACATTTTAATATCCCTGAATTTATTTTGTATTTTGGTGAAGCACTGACAGAGAAAAATCTCTTGGAAAGGAAAGGAGAGAAGAGGGAAAAGGGAAAACAGAAGGAAAAAGCGAAAGAAAGGGGGAAAGAGAAGAGAAAAAAGAAAAAGTTTATAGAGGTAGGTAGAATTAAAAAAAAATTATCTCTTCATTAGAGTTATGTTACCTGCACAGCCCAAAGATTGTACTTACCCTTACTGTCAAGTCTCTCTATAAGTTTTATCTTTAAAGCTAGTTGATCTGTAAACTGACGGAGTTTGGCAAGGGAGGGGAGGAAGGGTTTGGTTTGGTTCTCTTTGCTCTTGAATCTAATTTATCACCCATTCATATAGTGTCTTGGGCCATATATTATTTTTAACAACTTTGCTTATTCAGATTGTTATTAGTAAAGGATATTGTCTAAAGGTTGGACATGGTATGGTGCTGGAAAATAAAACAAAGATCTTCACATCTTACTGCTTTCAAGTCTCAATAAATTCAAGGTACCTGGATGGCTTTTTTGTCTTGAATTTACAGCTCTGGTGATTAACATCTTCAGGGTGCATTCAGACAGCAAGAAAAGGTTTTGCTTCAAAAAAGCTTTCTTTTAGGAATGTCAAGTGCAAAATTAATGATTCAGGATTCAGTCTGGAAGAAAGAGATGTAAGTGTGAAGTGAACCTTTAATGGTCTGTAAGAGGGAGTGACTGCTTAGAAGAGTTTTTATAGCACTGCACTTCCTGCTACTTCAATAATAATAATAACAGTAACAATAATAATGCCTACCTCTTACATTTCACTTCCCATCAGCAGAACTCAAGTAATTATGTTCACTTCTTATCTTAAAGCAAGTGTTACCAAAGAAAGGAATGTGATAATACGCTGTGTTTTCTACTATCTGTGTTTTCTAAGCAACGTAGCAGGACCAGTTTTGTCTCGTCTACTGAGGCAGG
Organism: Fregata magnificens; assembly: GCA_013389945.1. NCBI lineage: Eukaryota > Metazoa > Chordata > Aves > Suliformes > Fregatidae > Fregata > Fregata magnificens. The sequence goes on along the minus strand of WAAD01009662.1, from coordinate 32,275 downwards.
ATGCAGAGAAGGACCAAACAGCAGATAAAACTCTTTTTGAGCACCCACATTTTAGACAGATCACTATAATTTCCTTAAAGGTGAGGTGGGGATCATGTCATGGCCACACAGGATGTCTGGCTCCTTTGAGTAGAAAAAGAATACGTTTCTTACATTTAAAAGCCTCACCATTTCTGCTTTCAAATATATAGCACGGGACTAGCATGAGGCCACATTAGTATGGCATGTTATTGACGGTTGATGCTACCTATCGGTGCAAGCCAGGCAGTTTAAAAACAGAAGGTTATGTTATTTTTAAGAAAAGGAATTAAAGAGAAGTCTTAAAATGCTCATCAGTCTAAGCCGGCTTAATTTTTTTTCCTCCTACAGCCAATAGAAAATTATCATGCCATATGAAATTAGATCAGGTCATGACAGCGCAGCTGTAAAGCTAGAAGACAATTCATGGAGATTGCTCAGAACAGACTCTCAGAGCAGAACAGTTTTCGTGTTGCATTTAAAGAGCCTTTTGGTTGAAAAATTTGTTATGATGCACTTTGTTTCCAGTGTAAGATGAATATGGCTTTGGTGTTTTTGAGCCTCTCCAAGATAATTACTGAGATTGAATTGTTTCTACTTTATGTACCCATGTTCCATAGGTCTACATTCACTTTGTCATTGCCAGGGTATGAAAGGGAACAATAAGGATATTCACATAGGTCAGGTTTCCCTGAAGAGATCTTGCCTCTTGTACTGGTGTTCTTTCTGCTAATCCAAATGTAAAGATGAATAGTAACAATTCATTTCAGCTATATATTATTAATTTTAAGCAGTCTAATTTTTCTTTCAGCCACTTTATATTACCCACATGTAATGACCCTTGCCCACATAAATCAGCCAGGAAGATTTAATTCGCTTACTGATGAACCCACTTCTGCTCATTTCCAGCCTCTTCCTGCAAAACTCTGAACATCACGCTCAGTTTTTTCTTAGTCTTCTTGAAGAAGTAATGCATAACTAAACCCTTCAGTGAAACTTCGAAAATTGTCCTTCAACTCCTAAATGCTGACTATTAACTGCAGGAATTTAAAGTGTTTCACTCTATTGTATTTAGCTCTACTATGCTAGATTATCTTTGATTTTTGCACCGTCCATTTTGGTTGAATGAGGTGATAATTAAACACATGCAGTCTATAGAACAGAAAGTGTTATTCAAAACTAACCAGCAAAGGTCACAGAATAAATACATTGACAACTTGCTAAGAAAGGAGATTATCCAAAGTCTTGACTTGGTGTTATTTCAAATCCCAAGACACAAGAGAGTTTTTATTCCCTCTCAATTCCTTTGTTGTTTGGGGATTTCTATGTATTGCTTAGCTTTAATTTCTGTCAAAGCCATTCAATCAACTCTGTTGACTGCTTGGTAAAATTCCCTTCTACACTTGGGTCGGTATGTACTGAAGAAGAAGGTTATCTGCACTATTAAACCTTTGACTTCTTGTCTTTTGAAGAGATCATTTTGCATTTTGCTATGGCAGAGCTGTAATTAGATCTGTTAATTAAGGACAGAATGAACTTTTTAAAAACTCTAAACCCCTTTGCATTTTTGATAAGTTTGCTTAGGTTGCTACTGACCTTCGTGCGGGGTTTGCCACTGCTTATTAATTGTTAAATTTTAATTAGGCATGCTGATGAATGTGCTAGCCTTTGCAATAAATAAAAGGTAGCTTCATTTATAATCGGATATTTACCAGTCTACAGTGAAATTATCTGCTTTCAGAACACAGTTAATTTAACATATTTTGATAACAGTAATTGGTGGTATATAAAACCCAAACCCAAACAGATAAATATAATGACTCCCTGATTCAGAGATTGGATTACCAGTGCAAACTGATCTTAAACCGGATCTTAAAAACATTCCACAGGCATTTGAACTAAATGACTTTAACAGCTGGTCAGATATTCATAGTATTTCTACTGAAATTCTTTCAAAATGTGTTTCCCAGAGAAGAATCAACCCTTCTTACCAGAAAAAGCAGGTCAGACTGGGGAGACAGAGAAGTAAGGGGATGAAGAAGAGCATCACCCTTCACACCTAAGGGAAATGAAAATTTGCAGCACTAGCAAGCAACCTGCTTTTTTCTTTGCCAGTAATAAATATGTGGCCTGTACTTGTGCCTGTGTGACCCATCCAGGGACTCCACAGACTAATCCACCAAGAAGGCTGTGAAGCAAAATAATGGGAATCTGCCCCAAACTCCCTTGAAATCAAAGGGTACCAGGAATCAAAATAATTCTTTCAGATTGACCAATAGCCCCATATCTGAAAGAAATAGCAAGTATCTATCCTGTTGGATTACTCTAGTAGAATTAGTAACCATACTGTTTAAATTGGACCTCCTGCCACTCTCACCTCTTGCCTCTGTGAAGGATCATCAGAGAATCTTTTCATGATGAATGAGATATTTAATTAGCCATGTCCATTACCATGAAGACAGAGTTAACAATCACCAGCTTCTGACACAGCACACTCATGTATGTAAATTTATCCCCAGTTTCAGTGCCATAACTCTAAGCTGCACAGCAAACTGTGAAAATAATAGAGATAGTGACTGAAGTCCTGGTTCAGGTAAAGGCAAGTGGCATAAGTCACCCCTAATTTCCACATAGTCCCTGCCAAACTTCAGAGATCAACAGCCAAATGCTCTACACTGCACTTACCAGGACCCGCCACATACATAACGAAATGCTACTGCAACTGGTGCTGATTTTCCAGCTGTTTCACTGTTGGCCTTGAAGAAAGAGCACATATGATTCACTTTTTGCTGGGAAGTTTATTAAGTATCTCTTCCCAAGGACTGGAAATCAGATAATAATCATGTTGCCTGTATTATTACTGATGAAATGCTACCTAAATTTCATTAGGGATGGTCCAAACAGCTTTTGAAAGCCGATGAAGTGCACTGCTCAGAACTGTGTGTGTAGTGCCAGGGGTTCCCTGTCCTCTGACCATCTCAAAGCATGTGGTCACTGCTGTTTGGTTTGATGCCAGTTCTTCAAGTGTCGAGTGCTGCTTTCAAGATTCACACTGCAAGCAGCAGGGCTGATGATTGACTTGCCAGGGTGATTTCAGGCAGTCATGAAAGTACTATTTTTCAAAGGCTGGTGCTTTGGGAGCATTCTACCATACTGTGGGAATATTTTGCTAGTGGTACACCTAGCTGCTAACTGGACTTACAGTGAGAATTCAGAGACAGTAGGCAAATTCATTTTCTGGGTCCTAATAAGTATGTCTTCCCAGAAAACAAGTTTCAACAGACTCCTTATGTGGGACTCAGTGATATGTGTTTGATTATCTCCTGACATTGAAAAAGAGACCTAAGCCAATTTTCAGACAGTGTTCAAGTAACCTGTCTGCTCTTAACCCTGTTTTATCCATAGATGTTTCTGGCAAGTCTACTGAGAATCAATTTTTTTTCTTTTGAAATCAGGTATAATTGCATGCCTGGCTTTGCTTTTCCCTGCAATGAAAAAGCAAGAGAAATATCTGAAAGCTTTCCCCCTTATGGATAAAAAAATGACATTACATCTTCAGCACAGGGTGGGGCATGCTTCATCTGATATTTCAAGACACAGGCTAATGCATCTTATGCAGTGCTGTTGATTTAAGTGAAGACCAACACCCTAGAAATACAGTTGTTACTGCAACAGAAAATGGGGCATGAAACAGAGGCTGCATATCAGTCTTTTTAATAATGATCTGCTCGGAGCTGTATTAACGAGCTGGAAGTGAGGAATTATGGTTGAGCAGAATTTCTTCCCCTTGAACTTAGAATAGCAGCAGGACATGAAGGAGCTGTAATAGAATGTTATTTTACAAGAAGTAAATAATGTAATAGAGTCTATAAGGATGTCAGCAGGAGAGTTAGAACTGTCATAGCATAATCCTGACTTGAGCAGCAATGTGTGAAAAAGTAGCCTGCAGCACTTTTTCCAGTACTTCAATAATTTCTGCTTTCTCACTGATCTTTGTTTACTCTACTTACCTTGTCAAAAAAATGTTTT
>WAAD01009662.1:2325-28215 GCA_013389945.1 Fregata magnificens | reverse complement strand
CTTGTCAAAAAAATGTTTTACCTTATGTTAAAATGCGAGGTAAAAGAGGAAATGTATTCCCAGAAATCCCAAGTTTTCAAGCATACACATTTTCTTTTATTTTTGAGTTGTTGTTGTGGAAAAGATGGGAGAATTGTATTCCCCTCACTTAAAAAATATGAAGAGTAGTAAAACCATAAATAAAAAGAAGCCTGTGTCTATGCTGCTTCTTTTTTCCTTCCGACTAATGAATAATTCAAAAAATTGGCAGTATTACACTTCACATCCTTGTGATATGATGGCAGTTTTTCCAATGAGTCCTCAAACGTAAGCTCAGGAGGGTCATGAAACTACACAGCTATCATTACTGGAATACAACAACATCTTCCAAGATACTGCAGCACCTTTATATCATTATTGAGGCAAGGCAGAGAGGACAAGTTTGCAACTAAATAAAATGCTAAGTATTAAACTGAAGTTACAATAGAAGGCGAGGGGGGCCGAGTCTCTTTTTTCATGTCTCTTTTCATATGACATCTATTTAAATTTTCTTAAACTGTTATTACAGGAATGTAGTAAAGACTGGGGGACAAACTAAACCAAACTTTCAGAATGGCTTTGCTCCTGCCTTGATATAATGCGAAGGATTCACAGTATGTACTCCCAGAAGAATACTCTCACGAGCCTTCCCTGGCACAAATTCAATCTGGCTTTCCACAGGATCTAGGCACCTCTACTTTTGTTTAAAAAAGTATTGCTTCTGTTGCTATTTTGCTAACTGCTGCTCTTGCAGAACCCAAGATCCTATGCAATTCTCTCAGCCCATCCTAGTCGTAGCCTCAGGAATTCGGGAATAGTATGCCATGCTTTTAATTCAAATTGTATTGGCTTCTGAAAGTTTGAGACCGACCTTTAACATCAGTTTGGTGTAATGTGTTTGTATGGAATATTTGTCTTGGTTTTAAGGAAATACATTAAAAACCTTTCACTGAGAATGTGAGATATTGCATTGTCCTTGAAATTGTGTTAGGTCCCTCAAAGCCATTTAATCTCAATTAAAGCAGAGCATACAAGATAAGGTGCTCTGAAGATGCATTAAAGCGTGTTATAGTGCCAAGCCTCTGTGCACTTTGACACATCCTAAAAGCACTGTGGCATTGGTTTAAAGGTATGGTTCAAAAATCTCCTTGCGACCTATTATCCATGGATCATTAGCATAATTCAGAACTATTACAGTGTATTGTGCCAGTGCGTGCTAACAGGAACTGTTAATGTATGAAGTCTTGACATGATAGATTGTAATGCCTCTGGCTCTGTCATGTCAATGGAAGTTTATGCATTAAATAAAACACACCAGGGGATTAGATAGCTAAGAGATTGGAAATGCACTATAAAGCCTTTTAATTCAAAATAACCATTTGTAATCCATGCTGGAACTGCAAAGTACAACCAAAAGTTTGACCTCAGATGGATGGTCAGAAATGTATTTGAAATAAGTGTTCTCAGTACAGTCCTTCCACCATAGGACGGCATCCTTCATATCATTCCTACTGGAATCCTAAGGGCTGTTGGCGAAACGAAGCCCAGGCTACCCTCACAGCTGAGTGTGCACAAGACACTTCAGGGTGACGTGAGGAAGTTTATGCTGCCATTGATTTTGCTGCACTAATTCAGAGGATAAACAGAGGACTCAGTTCTCCAGAGTTATCAATCTGGCACCTTTCAAGCACATTTAGATTGACATGGGCTTTTGTTTTCTGTTTTCTTTTTTTCCCTTCCTAATTACATGTTAAGTGCAGCAGTGTTAACAGATGTCACTAGAATATAATTCCCAAGGATTTCAAGAGCAAATAACACTAGGAAAAAATTGATTAACAAAAAAATGTTTAGCTATCATGATCATTGAGAATAAACTACATTATTTTCTTAAATGCCTAGTTCAAATACTGGTTTTAGAGCTATTTTGTCATACGATTTTGCCAAAGTTGCCAGCAAACAGTGTTGAATGACAACCACACAGGAAGAAGATGGTGCAACACTGAGAATTCACCATCCACAAAGATGAAAGGCATTGGGCCATGGTGTTCATGGTGGTCTAACCTCCACACCTATAATATGGTACATATCACAAAATCCTACTGTGGCAGAAAATGTACTTATATTGTAACATGCTAAAAAATACCACGAGTATCATGATATCCTGGCTCTATTTCCTACTTGATTTTTGGGCTTAGAAAACCATTTTTGTATTTCTGTCCTCCTTAATTTGTTAACAGTGATTTTTTCTAAGCAGCTCACCTAACACTGTTGTTAATAAATTTACAGTTGGTTTGACTGATAAATTTAAAAAAAAGAATTACATAGGAACCTGAAGTAATTAATATACCAGAATGCCTATTTAGATTCCTACAAAATACTGATCTCAGAAGCACAGAGTTCCCACAACTTCCAAAGAAGGTGGTGAAAGCTGTAAAGATTAAGCTCTCTGTAAGCGGGGCTGTTTTAATACATCTGCCCACATGTGGACATACAGGCTAAAACTGGTGCCCACAAATTTTATAACCTCAGGCATAATAATACCTGATTAGTAGTTAAACTTCTTTTAAATTACCACTTTAAGTTACCACTGCCTCTTTATTTTACACTAATACACATTAGTAATTTTTAACGTGTATCTGTTTTGGACATGGCAAAGCAGGTCACAATCTGATCAGCACACTTCCATAAAAATACTCAACACAGACTGTCTTTGTAGTTCATGTACAAGGATTGCATGTTTGTTTAACGCTACCCAGGTCTACTGCCAAAAGTAACACTGATAAAAGTAGAAGAAAAATCTGTGAAAATTGATTTCTGTGTAGGATGGGAATATCGCTGACCGTTATCAGAAACTCTGTTGTTCATCTTCTACTAGACCACAGCACCTAGAGCTGTATCGGCACATCAAGTTCAGACAAGTCTCTTCTGCACGTCCTGAGCTGGCTGGCTGTGAAGAAGGTCTAGCCTGGGAGCCATGCAGCCAGGCCAGCTAACAGCCAGCTGAAACCTGACCAGAAAGAAACTAGCTTGTCTGGCCAGCTCAAAGCATGAGGAAAGCAGATGTGTATCTGTCTGCATCTAATCATAGCTTTTTTTCACTTTTTTCCCTCCAACTTTGCCCTTGGACTTTGGGATGAGATCTGCTCATTTTGCCCATTCTGAGTACGGTCTCAGGGAGTTACTATCCCACTCAGAGAAAGCCCATTAGCACCCTTCCCACTGACACTTGCCCACAGGCTCTTAAGTCTCCAACACCACAATAGAAACTGGCCAACACCCATTGCAGAACAGCTTCAACTGTGTGCTAACGCTCCTTCTACTCCCTGCCATAGAAAAAGCAGTTCCAGCAAAACACATCAAAATGTTACGCTAGTGAATTCTCCTCATTTAGTCCATTGTTTAAAATGTGAATAGAATCTGGGTTTTATCTTTTAGTGACCTGGTTCAGGCTCATGTTTCCAATACTTCTGGAACTATTTCAGTGATGACCTGTAGATGGAGTTATTAACCACCAGAAGCATCTGACAGAGTAAAAGGCCTTCAGGGCATTCTTCTCCGAAACATTTCTAATCTTTGCAAGTGTTTGTTCATTTTCTAAAAATAGTATATTTAAAGCATGGAATGGCAGAAGGCTGGAGTTATTGAAGCATATGACAGATATGACAGATACCTGGTTCGGAAATGCCACATGACTTCTTGTCCATATACCATCATCCACCTCCGAACACTTCTTCACAAATTCTAGACCTGCAGAAAAAGAACAAGAGCCATAAATGCAACAGGAAAAGAACAGGAGATCTCAAGATCAAAAAAAAAACCCCCACAACAAAACACATTCTTAGAAACACAAATAGCCCAATTTGCCTGATTAGATTTCATTTTAGGAGTAGCAATAGCCCCTTACTATTCCCCAGCTATCAGTCACCATCACAGCTCACTCTCTTTCTCTGTGTTTCAGCATTGTTTTCAGCCGAGCTTCACCAGCTTTTGAACTTGGGCAATCATCAAACCCCTGTTCAATAACATCACCACTGGGCTAATACAAACAAAACCATCTTCACTTTCCAAGACATGCCAATTGCCTATTGAAAGTATTAGGATGACATTCTCTTTCTTTGTAATAGAAGATCTTTTCTCAATTGTTATAATACTTGCACATTTCTAAGGAAGCAGAAGACCCAGTCAGCAGTGGGTTAAGAAAATCCCCTGGAACTGCATCATAAGCAAGTTTTATTCCTGTTCAGTGGTTTATTTAAATGCAGTTATCTCTGAAGGATAAGAAACAAATCCTTAGGGTATTCACAGAAGCAGGGAGTTAGGGCACACAGGGATTTTTCACCTTCAGATTGAATTAACTGACTTTATTCTAAAATGAGGATGGTCAACTGGGATGGTCAACCAAGCATTTGCTCAAGACTACAGAACATGACTAGTAGAGGAACTCTGCTGACCTGAAGGTTTTTTGGGTAATCTGAAACCTCAGCTGTGGGAGCAAATGAATTAGCAGAGACTACTGGGGCTGAAAACTAACAGTCAGTCCTGAACAGCAACCTGGAGAGCTGTTTGCTTTTAAGACACTCCTCACCTCCTCCTCCTCCTCCTCTATCCATTTTACAAGGGGTATGGCGTGCATTTTCTTATCACTCTCAGCAATATGAAGCTATCAAGATACAGCTTGTACAGTTAGGAAAGACGGTCTAATCTCTTCTAGCCAGCTGTTCTCAGCAACTGAATGCCCAGGCAAACATGGAAGCATCTTCTCGCGTCAGGAGATCCACAACGGAACCTCTAGAGCAAAGGGGACACAACAGCCAGGGCACCACTGCTGACATACTCCACTAAGCAGGAGGAGACACTGGTCTGTGTTTGTAAGACCCTTGTACTCCAATACAGAGCACATTTGTCACAGGGCCTGAAGGCAAGCTGGCTTGACGGGTCCTATTCCTTCAGTTAGACCTCCTCTGCTCTCTCCCTGTCAGCTTAGTGTAATAAACAAGGGCCAAGAGAAATAATTTGGTTTGAGGTCAGTATTACTTCTACATTTTCAATAGTCACACAGATTTTTCTTCATGTCTTCTGCACATGAAAGAACACATTGATCACCTTAATATGTCTTTCTTCTATACACATATATGCCCCTATTCATACATACTTCCACTGTTTGCCGAATATCAGACCTTTAATTCACACCAGAGCATTGTAGGAGGTGGACTAATTCTGAAAATTGCCAACAGAGACATTCATTACTGTCAATCAGAGCAAGGTGGTCCTAGTGGCTTCCATGTAAGCCTATATAATAGTTAAATACGCAAGTTTTCTTATGCAGATAATGCCACAAGATAAACTGCACACAGAAAATTGTTCACATTTACAGGCAGTATGAAGATCATGCCTTTTAGCTATCTATCTACCATTTAAAAATAAAGTGCTTTGAGAAATGTTTATTATAATCCTTATGATACTGCAATTATTTGAACTGAAAAAATTCCACACCTAGCAAGACAATAATTTGATAACTTGCTAAAAGAAACAAGCCATAATAACGTATTCATGTTAAGATCCCGCATTAAATGGAAGAACTACTTGCAAAGATGTATGTCTGATTCTCTGTTACCCTAGGGCCACTTTAGACTACTCTGATAAAACAGCCTTAGATCATCAGTGCTGTTTATGCAGTATAGCAGAAATGGGAGTTCTGGCTAATATTTATATACTTGAGAATGCATAGCTATCTTTTGATGTATTGTGTTAAAAACACCCTGGAAATGCTAAATGAGATCTAATAGAACTGATGATCTGGTTATGCTGAGTACTTTTGATTATTAAAAAAGAACAGCATTGTGTAATACATTTTTTTGCTAAGGAACACTAGAGGTCTCTCTAAACCTGTACTCTTTTTATGTCATCTCTCACTCTTGGAGTGCTTGTGTATGGACTCTTATTTTGGACCATAGTTTCTGTTTATGCTTTAGACAATTTACCTCAAATAACCTGAATGCTAGTGTATAACATCCACTTATTGAATTAATTGTTTAATAGGCCAATTAACTTCAGCTATTTCTCTCCATAAGTGCGCAAATGAGATCATTCTCTTCCTCTACATAATATGACACTATTGTAATTAAAAGTTAAAGGAGATTGGATAAAGCAATGTAGCATTAGTCTTTCGAGCATGATCCAAGAATTATTGTAGGCAGTGGGACTTTTGATAGTGACTCCAGCTGCATCAGGATTTGCAAAAAGCCACTTTACTACAACAGAGATGTCCATTAAGCTGTGTCATTTTAACAGATTAATGTATCACGTCACTCACTAATGCAGCGTTTACCTTTTAAGTTGTGTGTGTTAACTAATCTGTTTTATATTCTGTATTTCTTTCCAGATCACTCAACTAGTTGGTTTATTAAGCATTTTTCACACTCCTTACATGTTAAGAAATCCTGACTTGCACACTCAGTTAGCACTCACTAAACAATGTTTAGAGCTGAGCTTCTGAGGAAATGCTGCCATAGACATACACAGGGTAGCATCTGCTCAGTGAAGCACATAAATTCCGTACTGTGTAATTCAGTGTCTTTGGCTGACTCCTGTCAGAGAGCCTGCACAGAGATCCACCTCAGCATCACCACCATCTCTAAATTAACCTGTGGCAACTAAGGTAGTTACAGCTTCCAGCCCAGCCGTTCATGCCGCTCCTCCACTGGAATTCATTGCCTCATGGCAGGAATAAGAGGACTCCTTGGGTGCTCCCTCAGGCACTGAGGTTTGCACGTGGACTGTTGATCACAGCATAGCAAAGGGCTCTCACCTCAGGTCTTAGAGAGAGACCCATCCCATTTCTCCCTCCTTTCTTCTCCCCTTATTATAGCCTTTACCACCAGTTGCTGGAATGAAGTGGAGAACTGCTTAGGATTAGATGTCAAAAAACTTTAAATTTGACTTAAGATCCATTGTCACTGGTATATAATTTGGCTGTATTAAGTGGATCAATGAGCACATACCTTGCATATGTTAAAGTCCCTCATGGTTATGAGCCATGCACTCATCTAGCCTATTTTTCCTCACAGTAAATAAACAAGTTTTTCTTTTGGTGTGTGGACGTGCTATTATCTCCATTTCTATTTGGGAAACTGAGTTGGAGAGAGTCTGAGTAGTTTGCTAAAGGACCACTCTCAACATTTCTAGCAGACCATAGAGCCAAAGCCAGGTATGGAAAAGACAACTAAAGACTTGGATACTCAGTGTCTCATCAAGCAATGGGTAGCAGGTTCTTATTAAACAAAATGAAAGCACTTTTTCACAGAATGCTTAATTACATTATGGAGTTCAGTATCATTTAATGTTATGGAGAATAAAATTGTGAATGGGTTCGAAGAAGGAATTAGAAAAGTTGATCCCCATGAAAGACAGATCTGTTAGTCTGTCTAACTGACAGACTTTTTCTGTATTGGACTAAATACAAAAGTCCGCATGCAACAGCAGCAAGTCCAACCCATCGGATGAGGGGAAAAGGTTCACTGTTACATACATATTCCTTAAACTTTACCCTCATCTTCCACCCTGCTCACACTGGAGACAGGGTGTTTCACAGAAAGAATTTGTGTTGAAATTACCACTCCAGCTGAGAGGAGAGAGAGGAAAGCTCTGTTTCACGAGGGATATCTACTAAGCAAATGCAGTTATGGTTATATAATGCAAATAGGATTTGCAGGGAAGGAAGAGTTATTTTTATGTTTTTCCTCTAAGGTTCACAGACTCTGTTCCTATAAAAAGTATGATGTCTTATTTCAGAACGGCTGGTTCAGGATATGCCATGGAACAAGCAAACAATAACGACACAGTCTGCATCACGGCCAGAAGACTAAGCTTGTTAAGTCAATCCAAGTGGTTTTCCCCTTCCATTGACAGGAAATCAGGCCTTTCTGATCTGATACATAGACCTACCACATACTACACTACCAGGTACGGAAATCAATGCACAGTAAGAGAAAACAAAAGTTTCAAAAGGGGCCTTTCTACTTTTTTCAACCCAAGCACGGTACAATGGCTATAAAGGTAATTTTCAAACTAAGGGCACTGCAATGTTGTTTTTGTTTTGCAAAGCAAATGCCAGTTCTCCAAGTGTAATGGCAACTGATGGCAGCTCAAGGCTATATCCATTTTTATTCCATGCGTGTACCAGGAACTAGTCGTGCTGGGAGGTCGTGGTGGAAAATGAGGTGATCTAAACAACTACTTGTTTACATAAATATTCTAAATATGCCTTTAGCAAAGCATCATGGTTATAGAACTAATTACCCTTCTCATCTCCATACTGACTTCTGTGGCTGCGCCTATTCCCTGTTAGCACAGATCTCCCATTTTTCATACGGATGTGTATATGCCCTGGTTTTTATTGATTATCATGTGAAGGTCAAACCAGATACGTGTTTTTCTCTCCTCAGGACCCTGTTACCAATAATGTATTTATTAAGCAAGTATATTATTAGCAAATGTAACAAAAATTTAAAGCAAATGAAAATAAAACCAAACACAAGCAGTCTATTTACACGCTTATTCTTATCTAACAATACACTTCAGTGCATGCCTAGTCAGGTGCACTGCCTTGCAGTTACAGAAGACTGGAGTCAACTTACTCACACCCTTTCACTTTCTTAGGTCAAGGAGCTCTTTGTTTAGCAGTGACTGCTTTACCCAGTGAATGTCTCCCCCAGCTCGGCTTTGCCTTTCAAGGAAGCTGGATTTCGTCAAAAAAATCCTTATCTTTTTATTTTTCCTCTCATTTTCATACTGCTCAGTCATCCTTGTTTCACAGTCTTTACCTTCTTTCTTCCACCATTACTTTTTTAAAGCTGGTAAAATTCTAGCCAAATAGAAATATCAGGAGAAAATGCCTCTCCAGTTTAGTTCAACATTGTCAATCATCAGTGTGGGGCTTTTTTCTCAAAATGAGAAAATTCTCCTGAACGAACTGAAACATTTTGTTCATTTCAAAACACAAATGTTTCAGGTTTTATTTTTCAGGATTTTTTTTTTCCTCATAAGCTTCTAAATTACATTTAAGTAAATTTATCTGGAAACAAATGCAAATGATTAGTTTCTGAAATGTAAGAAATAAAAACTTGAATTTTTTATAGTTTTCCTTTTTCAGGCAAAGAATCTTCTGAATTTGAAAGAAATCTGTAACTCATTTTTATTAACCTGAAGCTGCACTTTTAGCAAATTACTATTGCTTGTTCATAGCTAATTTCCTAGTTAGGCAGGCGGACCATCCATGAGGATGTCCACATGATGGTCTTGCCATTGTTTGCCATCTTAATGGCTTAACTGATCTTGTGCTTGAAAAAAGATATGTGGAAAATCTCTTTGTGATAACCCACCTCCGATACGGAATAAACCCCATTTTGGAACAGCATTGTGAGAACCCCACCACACACATATTACTCCTGAATAAGTAGATAGACCGACACTATCAGAAGCCTATCTTCTGTTACTTTTACTCTATGTAACTTGGCTTTAAATGGGATATAGTTTGGCTCTGAATATTTTCATTTCTGAAATGAAATGAAATGCCAGTGTGCCAAGAAGGCCAACAGCATCCTGGCTTGTATCAGGAATAGTGTGACCAGCAGGAGTAGGGAAGTGATCGTGCCCCTGTACTCGGCACGGGTGAGGCCGCACCTCGAATACTGTGTTCAGTTTTGGGCCCCTCAGTACAGGAAGGACACTGAGGTGCTGGAGCGTGTCCAGAGAAGGGCAACGAGGCTGGTGAAGGGTCTAGAAAACAAGTCTTATGAGGAGCGGCTGAGAGAACTGGGGCTGTTTAGCCTGGAGAAGAGGAGGCTGAGGGGAGACCTTATCGCTCTCTACAACTACCTGAAAGGAGGTTGTAGGGAAGCGGGTGTTGGACTCTTCTCCCAAGACAGTAGCGATAGGACGAGAGGGAATGGCCTCAAGTTGCGTCAGGGGAGGTTTAGATTGGACATCAGGAAGAATTTCTTTACCAAAAGAGTGGTTAGGCATTGGAACAGGCTGCCCAGAGAGGTGGTGGAGCCGTCAACCCTGGAGGCGCTCAAAAAAGGTGTAGACGTGGCACTCCAGAGCCTGGTTTAGGAGTCATGGTGGTGTTAGTTGACGGTTGGACTTGATGATCTTAGAGGTCTTTTCCAACCTTAACAATTCTATGATTTGGATTCTTAACAGCTACATATTGTTACCATTACCAAACCTTTCAGATACATCAAGGAAACAACACTGAAAAGAGAGGGAATTTTAGATAAAGCCAGTGAGATCACTCTTTGCTCCTAAACAGATGTTACATAACCCTTAAAACACATGCAGCTCAAGCTGTCAGTTCCTCAGGTCTTATTTCAGCCAGTCCTACATATAAGAAAATTAACACAACCTCACCAAACACGAGCACAATCAGCCTACAGGATTCATGGATTTTAAAGTAAGTAAAGACAGCTATGACTATCCAGTTTGATTTGCATTGCTCAGGCCAAAGAATTTCATCCAATAAATCCTGCTATCAAATGAATTATTGCTTCCTTCCATGTAAGCAGTTCTTAGATCCAGTAAGTTGTGGCTGAATTATAGCATATCTTTCAGGAGGGCATCCAGCTTCCTTCCATCCTATAGTGCTTACGAGGCTAGGCATGAAGCCCAATAAGCCATCTTCTTTCCCATTTCATAGTGCTAGAACTTAATCCAGCTATGATGTGAAGGTAAGCTTACGCTGTTGTGACATACTACTCCTACATACCACTGCCCTTACTCCATGCCAGAATTCTACCTTTACTCAATGAGGTAAGTATTTCTTCAGAAATGATGACTAGGGTAGCAGGAAGAAATCAGTCAACGAGAGAATCGTTATCTACAAAAGGAGTACTTCCCATTTGGACCTCTTCCCAATTTGTTTTGCAAAAATAAATTTGGAGTTTGAAAAGTGAAGCAGAGATTGGAAGGAGGAGTGAAAAAGACAAAATGACAAAGGGCAAGAACGTGAAAATATCTCAGATTTATCTTGTGCCCCTCACTGGAAATTTTTGAAAATAATACCCTGAATTTCAGGAGCGTTACCCACAGTCCTCCTATACTGTCAACAGTGAGTTATACACTTCTGGAGGAGAACTCAGATCAAACAGGCTCTGAAACTTCTTTGGGTGCCTCTTTATATCTGCAAACATACAGCAATATATAGAGAGCAGGTGTATTCCTTACCTAGATACTGATTTTGTGGGGTAAATTTGAGCATTACTCATAGTTATGTCTAGATGAATGTAGACTGAAAATGGTCCTATTTATTCTACTGGCAGGCATCTGAAATCATCTTGCAGCTTAATTTGCGTTTCTGTTGCATCATTGCAAAATAAAGTATGTTTATTAAGCAGAATCCCAACAAATTCAGGATGGAGGAGAGATTTCTGTTGTTGTAGGTGTTTGCCATTGGTGACATAAGCAAATAAAAGATGTCCCAGCTGCAACCTATGCTCCCGCCTGATTCAAGATTTTAATTTGAAAATGGCTATTTTTAGGCTAGAGCTCGTTTGAGGTTGTTCTCTGTCCCCAGCATGTAGCTGATTGCTGATAACCCGTTTGGGGGAGTGGGGGTGAACTAGTGCAATCTGCAAATATTACGAATCAGATTGACTGAAAAGCAGAGCAGAGCTGCAGAGACCTTTCTGAGATTCAAGCCTGATCTCTGATAACTCTGCCTTCTCTTAAAGATCCACTCTTTAGTTATGTGACACTTCTTTCACATTTTAAATAGCTAACAGAAAATAAAAAGGAAAAGACCCTAAAATGCTTTTGCCAGACTCGTCAAGGCATTTAAGATTAAGCTGAACATTTCTATACATCTGTGACCTTTAAAATCTGTTAGGAAGGTGAGATGTTAGGATTTAGTCCCAGCCAGGTGATTGATGTTTTTTTTTCAACTGTAAAGCAAAGCTATAGTCTGTAGTCTAAAGCCTATTTATAATCCTCTTTAACAGTGTTTGGTATAAAGATACAACTCATTTCTTTGTGAAAATAGCCTGGCTCTGCAATAGTATGATATATTTAAAGAAAACAAAGTAAAGACCTGGAGTTTGCTCCCAAGATATATATTAAAGAACTGTCAATAATTGCCCTGCATTTGAAGGAATTTTGTTAATATGAAAACCTGATAGCATTCATGTAAGATAACTGTCAATAAGGGTATTTCATTCATCCACTTACTTTCTGAAACAAATTGGCAATGACAATAAACAGGTATAGAAGCAGTTTTGCGGGTGGGGCATTTGTTTCTCGGGCTGCTCCCAAGGATATGTCACTTTATACCACTTGCAAGTAAGTGCCAGTGCACGACGAGCAGTCTGAGGGTCAATTGCCTATTGACAGTAATGCTTAATGGAGCCCCCTTCGCTCTTCTTAACCTGGTATGCTCTACTGATCCATTCTTCAAGTGCTCAAGGAAAGGTACACATCCAGATGTAAATGTGCATGCCATTTGATGAGGTTTTACCACACAGCTTTTTTTTCCTGTCTGTAGAAGAGTAATGAAAAGAGGGAGAGAAGGTCTCCTGCATTCACTAAAGTACAGAAATGGCCCAAATTCAATAGCTTGGCACCTCAATGTCAAATGGAAGTCAGAGCCTGATTGTCCTTTAGTTCTAACTTCCCATCACAACGATCCTGCTGTTTTGTTACCTCTCATTATCTGGCACTGGATTGAAAATCTTCATAGTAAACCATTAATAAGGCCAGGCCATGTGCTTACATGCAACATTTTATACCGGTCATCAGCAAACCTTTACCTTGCTTTTGGAAGGCCAGGCTGACTTTTATTTCTCCATCACTGTGTTTTTTCAATACGCAAGGCTGCAAATAACACATGGGAAAAAGCAGCAAAAATGACAAGCAAAATCTATTTGTTTTACTTAAAGGGATCTACCTTAAAGTCTGTCTGGATCCACTTTCATCTATTGACATACAGAGCATGTATCACCCTCTATGGGTTGGATAAGTATTAAGGGCACATTATGCACTCAGGTTTCAATCCTGCCACCACTGAAATGGCTTGATTTCAGTCTTAAAGCTGCAGTAAAAATTTACAAGGAAACACATCCCTGGTGCCTCGGTGCAACTTCTTTTTGAGTTTTCCAGTGAAGGAAAAGGTGGNTGGATGTGATCCTGGCTGCTATCTTCTTTCACTACCCTTTTGTCTTACAAGGTGAAGTATGCCTCGCTGCTGGCATTCAGAGTGATGGGCCTGCCTGCTCCCTCCAGAGCAGAAACATTTACCCTTGATCTTCACCCCAGGCAAAAGTTCCTTGCACTCTGCAGCAACCAGCCTCTATCACTATTTGCATGCCTTTTTTTCATATTCAGCAACTAGAGGAGTTAGTCATGAGAATTTGCTCAGGGGGATTTTAACATGAAAGGGATGCTACTGAATTCAAGTGTCACCTTCCTTTTGCAACAAAACAGCATGTTTGCACAATGACAAAGTAAAGCATTCCTTGCAATCACAGACAAGGAGCTTTCCAGACTATGGATGTCCCAAGAATTTAGGTGTAAATGAACTGAACAAATTTAGAAACACATAAAGGTTCAGGCTCTGAAATGGAGTCTCAGTTGAGCACCTATCTGTCTAAATACCACTGGGACTTAAGTACAGTGCATACTCTCCAAAAAACCCAACCAAATACACTTTTGAAAAGGGTCAAAAGACAAACTTAGGGGCAATATGATCAAACCTAGGGTTCATGTGGGCAAGGAGAAGAAAATATTGACCAATCTCTCAAAGGAAATACTGAATCAACATAGTGGAAGGAAGGTCTTATTTTATTCTGCGTAGTCAGTTTGGAATTTCCCAGCTTCCCTGAAAGTGTTGCTGGAGGAACACAGCGTTATGTATTTCTTTTACCTGAAACTGATACAGGATCATTTGCTGTTACATCTTGATATGAAAACGTTAACTGTTAGTGCTGCACCTCTCAATGAAAGAGGCAGAAAAGAAAAAAAAAGCTCAAGTAGCAGGTAAACGTCCCTGCTACTAAATCTTTCTCTGCATGTCCAGCCTTTCTATTTTGGTTCTTTGCTGAAAGGAAGTACAGGACCATACCTAAGAAACATGACTGTCAGCATTCATTAAGACCAATGCTTAATCTCAGTTGACAACATCAATGTCAGAATCGTAGCTGGGAGCTGGCAGCATTTCAATAGAGGATTCTTCTGAGCTCTTACACACTACTTCAATAAATAATCCTACCGGGAAATATGGAGAAGAGCATTTAAAATTATTTTAGCTGGCACATCACTACAAGGTTGAACCATCATGTAGTGATGTGCCCACTGCCTAATTCCACTGTGAAATGTTGAAATACAGCTTTTAGCTCCACAGAAGCATGTAGGCCTCTATTTACATGCAAATTGATGCTATTCATGTGTGAACTACAGCAGGTACTGACTCTGCCAGATGGAATAATTTGGGGATGGGCCCATTCTCTTTTGCTGAGGGCTGCATGTATTCACACATGCTGTAGATAATTGTTGGAGTTTCTATGTCACCAGAAGTCCCAATTAAATAACTGTTTAAATAATTTACTTTTTTCCAAGCGAAACATGGTCATGCATGCGTTGCATAGACTGAAAATAATGATGATGATAAACACACTTGTAATACCACTATTAGTAATAACATCATTAGCAATAAGGGAGAAGCAGGTGGTTCAGGGCAGAGTATCAGGAAACCTGGACGTGTCATTGTCCAGTCATTTTGAACATGGCATTTCATCTTGTCTCTTTTTTCCCTTTGTTTTCATCCGTAAACTATTCAGGGAAGGCATAATACTTTACTCAGTTTCCTGATTTGAAGTAGGCAAAAAAATCCCATGAACATTACTGTAACAGACATTTACATGCATTTTGTTGTGTTAACCCACACTTGACCTTCACCAGCTGTGAGGGTCACTTGATTTTAATCAATGGCAGCCCCTTTCCACAGAATTAGGATGATATTGCAAAGCAGTAGGTGGCTAAACTGACTGATGAAAACAGGCCTGGTTTGGCTGATGGTGCTTTATCTGAAGCACTGATATGCTTAATATTTGTTCAATTACCATCAGCAGAGAAATCAGGATATCAGTGTGTGAATCTCCTCAACATGCACTGGCCAACCTAATATAAGGCAGCAACAAACACAAGACCTGAGAGGAATCAAACAACAGAATCAGCTGATCTATTTACAATTGGAAGCTACAAAGGTGTTTTTAGCCAGTGATTTTCATTCTCTTGAAGCTGGAGATGCAGAGACAGATTTTGACAGTTGCACCAAAAAAAAGGATTTAATTAAACTGAAGAAAAGGAGATAAAATTTGCATAACAAACGAAAGGAGGAAAATATACCTATCTTGAAAAAATAGGCTGGGACAGGATATGAGGGGCTGTCCTCACCTCCTCCAGCTCTCCTTGAAACCTGTTTCTGTGTAGTGTGTACTTCAAGTCATACAATAGGGGAGCAGCCTCACTGCTGCCAACCTGCACTGTTTGCATTGAATCTGCATCCCGGGGTGTTATCATATGGGCAGCCCTCTGATGGGGCTAGTCCTCCGCAGACTGCACCCAGCGCTGCAGACTGCACTCAGCCGCTGCCTGACCCGGCCTTGCTAACAGCCTCTGAATGGCCCTCCAGCAGACACCTTCCTGATTTTGCCCAAAATAACCTGGTTCTGCAATGAACATCAGAAGTGTTACTACAGAAAGCAGCGAGAAAGCACGAAGAAAATTAGCTGCACATTCAAAAATCCATAAATGGAAATGACTGAAAAGATCATAAACAAACAAAACAACCAAAAAAACCCCACACCAGAAAACCTCTAAATTCAGGCTAAATATGCAGCCATTAGGAAGGTCAGCAGAACCCTTTCCTTTTCCAGTTTTTCCTATTCCAGAGCCACTTCATGAGCATTTGGCTTCACTGCTCCCACCCCCTGGAACACTCCCAAATGCCTTTGCATTTCAAGGTCTCCAGGGCTAGCGGATGGGTTTGCTTCACCTGTAAATGTTGGCTAGCACTGCAAAACATAGACTTACTATGAAATCAGTGGGAAATACAGCACCATCTTCCAACCATGGAAAAAATCCCTTTACTGTAATTCACATGAGGAAAGTCAAAGATATTTCTCCCTAAATATAATTTCTAAAAGGCCATTTAAAAATAAGATCAGACAATCACATATTCCTGCAGAAGAGAAAAGAAAAACCTAAGGTGTGAGCATCATGGGTAAAATGGCACACATTCAGATACTAATGCCTGAATCTTCTCTTCTTTAACAGAAATGAAAAAACACCAGGAAATAGTCCATTCTGGACTTTTTACTTTCCCCATATGCTTGATTCTAGGACACTAGTTTTGTTTTGTTTTTTAAATCCAATCTTTCTTTGTCAATTCTATGGGACAATAATAATTAGGTCAGAAAGTGGAATAAAGGGCACTACCATGAAATTGATATCCATATCTGTGAATGCTTGTCTCTTCAGCTGGTATGCACATGTTTGTGAATAGAAAGGCTTGATTTGCTTGCCTAGCTCACCAGGAGTTCATCAGCATACACTGACAGACCTGCCTGATATGTGATACACTGAAAAAAGCCCTAACAGATGAAAAACAATGAAAAGTTATTCTGTGCTGCACACTTCCACAGACACTAAAAACTACTGCACTAGATTAGATGAAAAGATCACCTAGTTTTGTACTCAGTCTTTGAGAGTGACCAAGGAGAGAGAACAAGAAATGGGAATGCACAGGGAAATGCTATCCCTGCTGTGCTCACCAATTCACAGTCCCTGTGACAAAAGATTTGAACACAGAATTGTTTTTATTAGGCACTAATAAGCTTGTCCTTAAAGAGTTTAATCACATTTTGAATATAAGTTTAATTTTATCTTCTAAAAATCCTGTAGCAATGAGTTCCACAAATTAATTATACAGTTTGTGAGAAGGAAATTCCTCTTCCTGCCCGGCGGAAAAGGACCTGGGGGTGCTGGTTGACAGCCGGCTAAACATGAGCCAGCAGTGTGCCCAGGTGGCCAAGAAGGCCAACAGCATCCTGGCTTGTATCAGGAATAGTGTGACCAGCAGGAGTAGGGAAGTGATCGTGCCCCTGTACTCGGCACTGGTGAGGCCGCACCTCGAGTACTGTGTTCAGTTTTGGGCCCCTCAGTACAAGAAGGACACTGAGGTGCTGGAGCGTGTCCAGAGAAGGGCAACAAGGCTGGTGAAGGGACTAGAAAACAAGTCTTATGAGGAGCGGCTGAGAGAACTGGGGTTGTTTAGTCTGGAGAAGAGGAGGCTGAGGGGAGACCTTCTCACTCTCTACAACTACCTGAAAGGAGGTTGTAGGGAAGCGGGTGTTGGACTCTTCTCCCAAGAAACTAGTGATAGGACGAGAGGAAATGGCCTCAAGTTGCGTCAGGGGAGGTTTAGATTGGACATCAGGAAGAATTTCTTTACTGAAAGAGTGGTTAGGCATTGGAACAGGCTGCCCAGAGAGGTGGTGGAGTCGTCAACCCTGGAGGCATTCAAAAAAGGTGTAGACGTGGCACTCCAGGGCCTAGTTTAGGAGTCATGGTGGTGTTAGTTGATGGTTGGACTTGATGATCTTAGAGGTCTTTTCCAGCCTTAATGATTCTATGATTCTATGATTCTTTCTGTTAAATGTACTCACCAGTAAGACTGCTGGTTATGTTCTTGTACACCAATCTTGAAAAGCAGTAAAGTAATAATTCCTGATGCTTTTCCCTTATATTGTTTATTATTTTATCCACTTCCATCATGTGCATCCCCTTTCATTTATTTTCTAAGCCAAAGACTTCTAATCTGTGTGATCTTTCTTCCGATTTTGACTATTCTTGTTGCCTTTTTCCTGTTTTAATATTCTCCCCTGTGCATTACTTTGGACTTCTCAGTACTAAGCTTTTCCATTTTCAGTTTGACTATCCTGATAATTTTCTTATTGCCACTACACATGAACCTCCTCTCCAGGTTCTTTGATAATACGTTGATTAGTACAAATCCTAGCTCAAAGCCTTGGAGTACCTCCCTTCAATGGAAAAGCTGACCATGTATTCTTACCCTTTATTTCTTATCTTCTAACCAGTATTTACTACAAGAGAGGACCTTTCCTCTTATGCTTTGACAGCTTAGTTTCCATGAGAATGTCTCATGAGAAACCCTGTCAGAACTGCTGAATGGAAACCACTTGTATGAAATGTTTCCTATCAGGAAATAGAATATTCATTCAGGATCAGCAATCTATGGAAAGGACTACTTGATTTCTGGAGAAAGGGAAAGGGAATCATGACTCATTTATAGGATGTTTTCTGACGTTCTATGTCAAAGTAAATGCTGCAGATGACATTAAAATATCATCATTTCAGTAGCTTAGCTGATGTTTTGGTAATATCTGGTAAATAATGAAACTGATAATTTTCTCTAAATTCTATATAATCCCACTTCAACTTCTTTTCTGTTTTAAACTGAAAACTAAAACGAAAACAGGGATGACCTGAAATTAAATAGAACCAGCTGAATTTGCCTTCAAGCACATTTGGGTGTGGCTGGAGAAAAATGCCTGACCTCACAAGAACCAATATTCAGCGCTGGAGGTCCTTGGCAGCTCCCGTCAATCCTGGCTCAGAATGCAAGGCCTGCTCAAGGTACAAGCAAGACAGACTAAAAGAAGTGGCAGACTCTCTCCTTTACTGTTCCACTCTTTAACAGTGGATCAGCCTGAACTGTTCTGGCAGATGCTGCATTGCCATCAAGCATGTGTAGGACATACAGTTTCGGGTACAGGCCACATTCCCTGCCAGCGCTGGCAGTCACCTCTTGCAGCTCCATCCTGGCAGCATCAGCCACAAAAAGTCCCACTCTAACAGTCTCCCCAGCTTGGCACCTTTCCTTTCCAAAAGCCTAGGAAGCACTTCAAATACAGAGTGCTCTGATGTAGGGCCTCCTCCTTTAAAACCCAGTAAGCAGAGAGTAGAGAAATGCAAAAACTTTAAAGTAAGTGGGAAGTGAGGACCCCTTTCAACTACTCTCCTCCAGTCAGAGCCATTCTGACCTCTCTCCTCCAACCTTTCTCTGTCATAAAACCCCTCAGCCTCACTGCCGACATTCTCAGTTCTTTTCCCACTTACCTGCCATAGCCTTAGGGACTGCTGGCAGTCCTCCTCCCCCAGTGGAACCCACTCTGCCATCCCTCCGAAACTGAATTTTTCCCACTCTGCTGAGCAGCTGTAGAAAAGCAAAGAGTAAATGGAAATTTATACTGCTGACACTGGGGAGGTCTCCGTCTGTTTGAAATACAAGTTATCGTAGTAGTTTGGAGAGCTAAGCAAAGTGAGCAGAGAATCTGTATGAGCAGGCTTTCACATTCTGTTTCCCTGTGGTCATGGCACGAGAAAAATAATTTACCAAGGAAATGATCTCACAAAGACATAACATAAAAATTAGTAATGTCTAAAGTAAAATAAACTCTTTGTATGTTATACTTTCCTATAATTTCATTAAAAGAAACATTTTTCATCTTGAAAAATCCAAGTTAGCTTTTATTTTATTTTATAATCTTGTGTTACTTCCTGATGAATAATCACATGGAGATAAAATTCAGATTCATGTGTACCAGGCATTTAAGGATATAAAATATCAGAGGCATATTGTTAATTCCCTAAGCCATACATTGGAAACCTAAGAATACCAGCACTAAGATTACACTTAAAAGACATCTGCAAATTCAAAGGACAGTAAAGGTCATTAAATAAACTTAACACTTCCCTGTACTTCAAATAGAACAAAGAGTTTGAATTCCTGCTGTAGGTGCCAAGCCCACGCTGTTTTAACTCTCTAGTTAGGACCAATTTCATATGGGAAGTTATCATTATAACAGAGAAGCTCCCTACAAGGTATATAAGGAGCTAGACAACAATTTTAGAATAAAAGCTAAAACCGGAATTTTTAAAAAGAAAACAAAACCCTGTAAAAATAATCTAGAAACAGTTAATGCAAGAGACCTACTGCTCCTTAACAAAATGGAGAAATATAATCTTAGAATAATTTATCAGAACATTGTTGAAATTTTTCTTCTCTTAGGTGTTTTGTGTTGGCTGGGAGCCATTTACTCCTGCACTGCAATTGAAGAGAACATTTGCCTCCTTGGTTTTCGACTCTAATATCTCATAGCAGAAGCAGAGCTTTTGTTATGCATCAGCAGCTGCCAATATTTTAATGAAAGGCTCCAACAAAAATGGTTGTCCTTTGCTTTTGATTTATTTTAGCTGGCAGCTCTTCAGAGTTTCACTCCCCAGTTCAAACCCAGTCCGCTGTAGCTTCTATACACAGTCCTCCAGGATGTCCCAGTATTCTCCCATTACAAACTGATTGACTACACTGTCAGAACCTCTCAACAAACTTTCCAGTTTCATTTAGTCTGCAAGACTTTTGTTTTCAGCAAAGCAAATGCCCAATTCTACCCTCATCTTCTATTAAACTGGAAGGAATATTTTATATCAGGTATGTTCCTGCTGAATCTAGGCACTTAGCAAAGTCTCTAATTCTGTCTCTTCATCCTATACTCTGCATTTGTTTCTCAACAACTAAGGCCTTTCTTTGCCTATTAGTTTATTTAAGGTTTTAATGTTTGATTCTTCTTTTTTTTTTAATTCTTGTATGAGTGTGTATTTCACTAACACTCCATCTTGGATGCTGTGATAGGCTCAGGCAAAATGTCAGGCACCTAAGTCGGCCTGTGCTTCAGACACATAAATCTGCAGAAGTTAAATACATGTCTAAATGCTCTCTTGAACTCTTACTGACAAAAAGATTTGCAGGCTTCTTGTACTGGACTCTGCTGATGTCTCTGTTTTATACTATTGGTAACAACAGCACGTAACCAGCTTCCTTTCTGGTGTGATATTCCTAGGAACTTTAGGTAAATCAGTTGCAATCAGGGAAAAAAACCTTGAAAGATAATAAATGTCAATTCATTTGTACCATGAGAATAAAAACTGAGGCTGATTGCAAAACACAGTTTAGATAAAACAGTGGAAACACTATGAATTATATTCCTATTCATGACACAGAATTTAAAAGCACAGAATTTGCCCAGATTAAAAAAAGTCCTGGAGAGATTATATTATTTTACCCATTTCTACCAGCTTTCACGATTTATCTTGCACTGATGGTTCTGAGGAGATATAACACTGCTTGGCGTACTAAATAGTGTCACTTTCTTCTGATTCTGTCAAGTTTTAATGTCGACTAGCACATGGAAATGTTAACCTCTCCTGTTCTCACTCTTTCAGTGGGATTTCTAATACATCTGACACAATCCCTTGCAAGTCCTTATTTCTCTGTAATTACATTAACATGATGATGTGCCTTCATCTGGGACTTCATCAGGATTTCATCTTGTAAAGAAAAAAAAGTCCTAGATCATTGAAGTACTTTTTTTCTTATGAAACCACCTTCAAAGCCTTAACCTCAATGTTTCTGGAGATCTGTCAGCTTAGAAGTAACACCTGACACCATCAAATTATTGCCATTATCACATACAGGGCAATCACTCCTCCCTCCCCTGCCATCCCAAGGTTTTCAGAAAACAAAAAGTAGGGTTTCTTTCAACTTTTAAAGTTGTTAGCCATGAGCGTGACTTAGATTTACTGAATTATTCTACTGTAGTGTCCCAGGAAGACTTGGCAGAGATTGATTCCAGCCACACCGAGGATGACACATATCAAACTCCTTCGCAGATGCTTATTCACCCATCAGATTATATAACTTTGACCCTGGAATTGCTGAGAAGTAAAAGGAGTAAGAAGAGAGCTGGATGTGTTTTATCTGAGATGCCAGGTCATTAAGACTATTCTGGTAATATATAACAGAATGGTATGATGCAGACTTTCTACCTCAGGCTATGAACTTGTCATCTTACAAGTGAAGTGAAGCCAGTCTGCTTAACTGCCTGGGCAATAAATAGAACCTCTTTCCTAGCACATAATAAAAGCAATGGACAACTTCTATGTAACTTTTTCTTCTTCATTCTCTCTTCTAAAAGTGCCCTGAGCTCTGCTGCAGTGCTTGTTTAAGAGTGTTCACTGTTGATACTTGTAAGTAATCAGCCATGGTAATTGTGCTATTTTTTATGCCATGAATGTCATTATATGTTTACAAATACAACTTCATAGCTTCATGAAGTGGTGGAATGTGGCTTCTTTTGTGCAACCTGAAACAATGCTTAAGGTGGGAAAGAAGAAAAACTGTAGTTATTTCCTAGAAATTTCCCACAGCATGTCATTAAGTAAAATGGAATGTGAGCAAACACAGGACCTAGGTCATTGCCATAGAGCTAAGACATTTCTCTGATGACATAGTCTAGTGCTAAATATGCATTCAATTAGATGTTCCATTTCAAGATGCTTTCTTCCCTATAGCAGAAACCTGCCTATTGCAGAGGGGCCAGAATAGAGGAAATACAGCAAGCATCCAGTTTTTACTCCGTTATTATAAAGGTTGATTCAGACTGTACTACTGAAGAAGTGTTCTATAGTTACACAAGAAATGTATTTAGGGTTTATTAAAAATCCTACATTGGTGAAGGGCAGATATCACACTGACTGACTTCTCTCCCTCTCTTGATATTCACAGAATTTAAGGCAGCTGGGCCAATTTGATCTCCTGTATCTTGCAGGACACTAATTTCAGTTACCTCTAGGTTCAGCCCAATATCCTGGTCTAGACTAAGGCATTTTGATCCTCAGCAGACAAACCTGTGGCAACCACAGGCAGACAGTGAAAAGCCTGATGACATGCCACACCATGCAAGACATGGTTCACGCAATAGTGCTAACTGAATATGATCTGAAAAAGTTGTTTGTATTGGCCCTTTTCCTATGGCAATATACTAAAGCCACATGTTGAGGCAACTGTGTGTCATCACCCTTACATCCTTCTCTGACTGCTGCTTTTTAGTTGCCTCAACTTTGCAGTAATAACAAGTTGCCTTTCTTGCCAGATAGTTAAAACTTCATTCCTGGCCATTGTGTCATACCAGTCATTAGGTTTCTTTAGAGAAAACATACATTAAAGGCTAATATATGATCTTTGGTACTCCTGCCTTCTGAGGAATATGTTTTCCTTCCTATGAATGGCTTCACATTGACCTAAATAAAAACATGGCTTGTCTTCAGTGTTCTGGTACAGTCCATACATTCAGCTCTAGCTCTCTTTTTCTTAGTTCTTTAGGCTTTGAGTTGGCAGAATTTGCATCTTCAGTTATTGCAACAAAATTATGTTTACAAACGAGGAAGATAATCAGGTCCCTTTAAAAATCAGGTTTATGGGAACTAATCTAAATGGGAAGTTAACTCATTTTTAAAGCTGCAGCTTAAACTGTCATTAAAGAAAAAAAATAAAGGCCTTTAGAGAGAAGAGAACATTAAGAGGAAGGAACTGAGACATCAGGTTACAGATAGAGTTGTTTCCTGCCCAGCAAACAAGTAATAGAGCTAACCACTTCATCTTCCATCCCACATAAACCAGTAGCTGATGATACAATAAACACAGCAAAAGCGGATCTCAGTACTGCAAATGGTTTTATGCCAAAGCGCAACAGAAATCAGGCTCTCAGGTTGTATAAGCTCTTTACAAACAGGCAAGTTAAGACTGCAATATTACACAAGTTCATTTAAAGCCTCTAAAAACCTTTAAAATTTCTCTCCCTCTTTCACTGGCACTTTAATAAGGCAATTCCCAATATTTGACTTGTGAAATAGCCTGGAATATAACAGTTGTATCAGCAGCCTGTAGCTAGGCTGTTCCTTATTGGTCCTCTGTGAACATTTTAAACACCCTTTGTAACATGATGAAAGCCATACCTATTTCAAGGCTTATTTGCACAGAGGGAGTAGTTAAAAGTTTTGATTATTGGGACTGCAGATGGTGGGGCTGATTCTGGGAGTAGCAGTCTATTCTCCCAGTCCCCAGCATCTGGAGACCACTGGCTACACGGGCACCCATTTTTTCTGAACTAAGTCCTTTTCATCTGATAACAAATCTGTGACTCGCATTGTTCATTTCAGTAATCCAGCTCGGTGTCACACCAGCTTTGTCCCCATCTTTAAATATATTCATGCCATCTGTCTCATGGTCTCAACTGGTAAAACAATTGCATCGTAGGTTACGTACAATCAATTCCCAGTTGTTCTGAACAGCTTGAGATGTCTCACATCTTACTCAGTGGCTTGTGGAAGAGACTGATAAATGATTTTTTATAGGAAGATGATCAGTTTAGGATTCCCTTTACTGACATTTCAGATGCCAAGAAGTTCAGATTTTAGCTTGATATCTTTGCACTTTTTCCCCATATGGTTCTGGTTCCTCTTGCAAAGAAACATGTTTCTCTCCATATGCCTCTTATCTTGAGCTTTCAGTGTCATCTTTAATTAGAAATTGAAAATCAGTTGGTTTGATTTATAACAGTATTTGCCATTGCTGCTATTGTCTTTCAGACAATCATATTCAGATGTTAATGTCAAATTAAAATTATTCTTTATAGGGTCATAAATATGAAATATGCAATTAAAACGTTCCCATTAAGAAATAACAGAGTGTATGACAGACTCTTGTTCATGATGCTTCAGCAGCACACCCGGTCAGCACTGTCCTTGTGAGAGAGCGTTGTGAATCTCTGTCATTCAGACCTACCACAGCAAAAACCTAAATCTGTGGCTGCAGGTGTGACACAGTTCAAATTCAGACACCAGGGGAGTTAAATTTGCTTTCAGCTCTTGTGATCATGATGAAATTGTCAAAGTGAATGATGACGCATCATCCAAATGGAGAATGTAGGTGGTCCTCGCTGAAAGCTGTGTATCAGGAGCAACTGGGTCCCCTTACCTCCGTGGGAACAAAACACAGGGGGAGCAAGGCTGTGGTCCCTGGCAGGATACAGCTGCTCCCTTCTGAATATGGAAGGCTAACCATATGCAGAGAGAAAAATGAAGAACGTGGAAAAGCACAGACCTGAAGAGGCAGGACAGGACTTGCTACGCAGATTTGTAAGCAAAATCACTCTCACCCCAATTCTATTTCTGAAGGTACCTCACATTCCTAATTACTTTTTTGGACTTGAAGAACATCCAGCTTCCTTATGAGGTTAACTCCACACTAACCTGTGGGTTCTAGTGACAATAGGTAGGTGCTTGCCTTGAAGTCTCTGGAAAGAGCTGGATTTTGTCTTTTTCTTTAAATGAAAGGAGCCTGAACAAATGTGTAACTTCATTTTGGTAGGTCCTTTTTCATCCTGAGTCTATAACCAGCATTTCTCTTTCATAAGGAACCTTCTACAGTAACTTAGCTGACCCTTTTGTTCTGTTACAGGAGCACCGTAGTGTGAGAATTTCTAGCATTCACTCATTACCTTACCCAGAGGTGGTAATAGGGCCTCAGATAATCCATAAATAGTGCTAAGAGCTATGTGTGAAGAGCTGTACACAAAAGAACCCTTTAACAATGAAGCATAAAACAAGGTATTTGATTTATCCTGCAAATCACAGGAACAAATGCTGAATACTCCCGCGTGCTAGCTACTGACACGCTGTCTTCAAACTAGTTATTCAAGCTAGTTATTTTCACATTCTCAGAGATCAGTTTTGTCATTATGAATGACTGCAGCTGTCTGGATGTTCAGAGTTGTCCCGAAGCAGAGAGTATATCCCTCTTCTCCACAGCCCCTCACACATGGAGGTGGCAGGGAAAAGGGAACCTCAAGGTTCCTGGAGGAATATGGGAAAGCAAGAATTTGATAGGACTGATGGCATGGGGGA
>WAAD01009661.1:154919-221520 GCA_013389945.1 Fregata magnificens | reverse complement strand
AAAAAAAAAAAAAAAAAAAAAAGAAACTCGGCACCTTGGATCTCAAAACAATTGTATCTGCACTTAAGTTTGACCATTATATACTTACTAAATGTTTGAAGAGCAAATAGAACATTCTTTTATTTATGAAAAATCTTTGTCCTTATTTAAAGGTGTACAGGTCACAACAGTTGCTTTAGTTGCCTATTTTAGGTATTTGCACTTACTTTATGTCTCTTTTTTTTTTTTTTTTTTTTTGAAGGAATGTTTTGGTTTGCTTTTGTTGTAGAGATTTTTATGTAGTGAATTTTGAGCAAGTTATAATGGTGTGCTATCAACAAATACTGACAGGTAAATAGAATTGTACACTGTAGTTTTAGTTATTTATAATTCAAACACTCTTCCTCTCCACTCCCGGGTGTGCTGCTACAGATAGTGGCAGAATCGGCTTGCTGCTATGAGAGATGGAAAGAGCGAGCATCATATGCACTGTATGTAAAATTACAAAAATGATGTCAGGTTCTCTAGTTAACTTTATGAGATCAACCAGTACTATGCAGGGTGTGGAAAGTATTCCTATCACTTTAATATCAAAGATGGTAGAGGATAATTTATTAATGGAGAATTTTAACATGTGATGAGTGGCACAAGGAAGGTAAAGGGTTATTAAACTTCTTTAAATATCTCAAAGCTTATACAATCCTTATTTTTAGGAGCTTTTTGATATTAAATATTTGCCTGGTTATGACAGTAGTAGGTGTAAACATTTTTAGCAGTTTTTAATTCACATCAAAATTTTAAGGGGGGGAATCCTGTATAAGCAAGGGGATCAGAAAATACCCATCATGCCAGGATTACTCCTCACCTATGAAAATTGAGAGGAGGCAATTGGAATTCTTGGCAGTACTAGATTTAGGTGTGCATTACCAGGATGGGTTTAACAGCAACATTTAACGCTGGAGACAGCATTTAATTCACAAAAAAAATGAAACAAGACATTGAGAGAGAATGAATATGTAGAATCTGGATGATATATTTCAGTAGAAGTGGTATCACCAAAACTGCCTATACAAAGTTTAAGCATAGATTTATGGTAAGTAGTATTAATTTGTGTTGGTATTGGTTGGATCGTTTAGTTAACTCCTACTTTGTTGCTTTAGCAGGAAGGTTTTAATCTTTCATATGTCAGGCATCTTTTATTACTTTTTGAATGTTGCGTGCATTTGCATTTCTTTCAGTTTATAAGTAGATTGTACATGCAGCAGCCAAACTTGCATGAAACCTAAACACATATTACTCCGTATTTTTGTTTTAAGGTTTGACATAATGTGCAACAAATGCCTTGTTTATCTTAGTTTTTGTTGTACTACAAACTTTTCTTTTATGTAAGAGAATCTCACATACAATACAGACCATATTAATGTCAGAAATAAAGCATCTATGTACCAGGTTACTGTAAGTGCCTTTTATTTGAGAACTTAAACACTCACTGCTCGTTAAAGCAACATGTATGTATGTCTGCATTTGAAACTGCTAGAAACCTACCTTTTCTGGACTGGGCAGAGACAAACAGCAATCATGGGAATCAGTGGGTTACACAGCAGGATGGAGTCCCTTGACAATACATGCTTCAACCCAACCTACTTGTAAGCCTACTTGTATTTGGTTAACAGTTTGTATTTGCCTCTCAAAGCTTTAAGACATATTTATGTATAGGAGACGGTTTGAGGGATGAAGAATGTTGCTAGTGTAAAGCTTTTTTGCATTCCTTTCATTTGTATGGTAGAAGTGATATTTTAGTATGTGTGCCTGGGTCTTGGGAGGTAAATGCAAGTGTAAGCTGTGCAGTGTGATTTTTTGGGGTTTTTTTCCTAACTAGTACTCACAAACATGTATTAATTTGAATTAGTGTTAGACTTTGACTCTCTTATTTTGCTAGAAACATGGGCATTCAATAGATAATATCTGTTGCCTTTCCCAGTATTGTGACAAAATATAAATGACAAACAATTAAAATAAGATAACCTGTTGAAGGAAAAGGACAAGAGGGACTAACACAAGCCAGTTCTTCAGACCTATGTCCTGGCAATTTGTATCACCTAGCTTTAAGCTGTATAGGCAAACTGTGACTGTTACTGGGGCTTTGCTGGGGTTCTGGCTGTCATAGCCAGACCGCTGTATGAATATCGTGCAGACCTGCTCGTGTTTGCATGCGTGAAGTTTTCCATCGCTTGGGACAAGTGAGGTGGGCTGACTGTAGAGCATTTGTTCTTGTCGTGGCTGGCTGCTGACCTCTAAAATCAGGGCAAAGTGTATGCAGATGAAAGTGAAGTCTCTAATGATGTGACTAGTTCATTTTTCCATGTCAACTTTGCTCAGTGAAAGAAAGTAGAGCAGATGGACAGCCAGTAAGCCAAACTTGGAAGGAACTACAACCGTAAGTTTTATTATATGAAGACTCTGAAAGCTCTGCTACTGGGCCTGGCTTTTACTTGGAAGAAATGGTCTTGAAGGAATTGATTGGTGAGAATAAGCCCAGTTCCTACTGCCATTATTCTGGTTTTACCTGAGAATAACTCTGCTAGAGTTGCACCAAACTAAAATTGATGGAATGCTGTGAGTGAGTCAAGCTTCATGAAATAAGGGTTGTAACACTGGATATTAACTGACCACTGTTGCACCGTACCTGTTACCAAGGTCCAACACAATGCAAACAACAAAAATTCTGAAACTGGAATTGATTCTTGCATTTGATTTTGTGGCAAACATTCAGATAAAGGTTCAGTACCTAGGCAGAAAATACACCAATGTCTTCTAATGCTAGGCCTCATTTAATTTTTTTTTTTTCATACGTTTCCTTGACCTTGGATAAGCTGAAGCTTTACAGGCTTAAATTGTTAGTTTCATGAGGAAGCTGTGGATTACTGTTTCTGTGCCAGCTGAGCCAAAATATTGGTCCCTCTTGAAGCTGCAGCATACTGGTCTGTGTGGCTTCCCCTGGAGACAGCCAGCTTACCCCCTGAGTGGATTGGATTCTTGCCCTGCAGCTGAAGGGAACAATAGGATCCTTGTAGTTCTGCTAGTATGATGTGCTGGAAGAACAGGTAAGCTTTGGACATTTATACATAATCTTACATTTTTGTATAAAGTAAAAATCCGAATGCTCATACCCACTGTATTCCACCTCAGTAGTGCAGCTTCTGGTTGCATCTGGAGTAAGAGATGTGCAATATGGCATTCTTCAGTATCAACTTGTGTTGGTGGTTTGGTCTTCTTTTTTAATTTCATTTTCTTTTCTGCTTCATTGCTGTGTGTGGTTTTTGTGAGGTACAGAACTTGAAAGGAGTCCTCTGAGGGTGCTTGCTGTTGGACTGCATGACCCCAGTGATACAGTTGCTATTGCAAAGGGAATTCTGTCTACCTGCTACTACCTTTTACAGAAATTTGGGGTTTTTCTTTGGGTTTATTTTTAGAGCCCTCTGGATCATTTACCTGACTTCTGATTTCCTGTGTCGTCACACCCTCTGACTACAGAGAAGATGGGTGTTAATGGCCTTAGCGTGTGCAAGATGGGAATGGGCCGTGTATCAGCTGGCAGTGATGTGCGTCTGCAACAGTCCTGTGTCATAGTCTGAGGGGAAAGGGTGCTGTTTTCTTTTGGGGGGAGGGAGAATTCTGCTTACTCAGCGTTTAATTCCTCACCAGCTGTTGGCCAGTTGCTTGGTCTTAGTAAAAGTGGTGTTTGGTGGTTGCACAACCAACAGAACTTTAGAGCACGCTGTAGTGCGTGTTGTGTGCTCTGCTTTGAGAAATATTTGCTCAGTTTTCTGAGAATATCAAGTTCTTATGCCAGTAGGCATTAAAGAAAAAATTTTTTTTAAAAAAAAACTCATCAATGGAACAAACCCATAAAACAGACAAAGAAAACGCAGAGAAAACTGCTCATTGAAAGACCATGATCATAAGCAGTGATGTAAAGTGCCTCAAAAGTCTTTGTGGGAACTATATGAACAAAATGAGCTTTGCATATACTTTAGATGGAAAGACAAAGTTTGGAAATGCAATCATCAGCTTTGTAAATCAGAGCGCTTGAGGATCTGTTTGCATGTACCTGTAGGGATGAGTTGGCTTGATGCACTCATCTTAAAGCTGAGTGACGTACGGGAGGACAGCGTCCTTGTTTGCCTACTTCTCACGCTGGCAAGCGTGTGTTTGGCAACTCGGTGCCAGAGAGGACTGCCCCAGCACCAGGGCTCGGGCTGCGCCACGCAGCAAAGGGGAAGCGCGTTAGCCGCGCTGAGCGACGGGCCCGAATAGCCGGATAAATCAGCTGCCGGCAATTTACAAATGAATGCCACGTTCTCCTCAGCCATACGGAAACAAGCGGATCAGCGGTGTCTGGAGGGCCTGTGTCACCAGAAGTAGGCCAGTTTGTGCGTCGTCCTGCACTGGCAAACGGCCAGGCTTTGTGTGCTCCAGACACCAGATGGGAAGCAATTATGAGTGTGACAAGCGGGTCATCTGGCAGACACTCTGTGGACCTGCTGCCACATAATTTTTGGCGGGAAGTGGAGAGCTTTTGCTTTTCTTCCCCCCCTTTTTTTTTTTTTTTTTTTGTTGTTGTTAATACAACCTCCCTTTTAGCGAACTTGCAGTATGGAGCATCCTGTGTTTGCTGAGTTTATGCTCCTTTTGTGCCCTTGCTGGTGCTTACCAGAGTGCAAGTGTTTTTCCTTGGCCGGCAGTAAGCAATGGTTACGCTTGTGTTTGTACGTCGTGCAGTTTGCAAATACCGGTCTGCAGTGCTGGCACAGATATTTTAGCAACTTGGCAAGCCAGGCCGGGGCGGGAGATCTCCAGCCTAGGAAAGGAGAACGAGGGAGCCTGGAAACTCCTCCAGCATGGACCTGGTCATCCAACAGGGAGCCTGAGGGAGAAGGAAACCCAGCACTCTCCAGGACTTCCCACCTCCCTGTAGGGCCAGGTGGAGGGGGTGGACCTTTTGGCAGCTGGGGCTAAGATGGGACCTTGTCAGTTTGTCCTTTGACCGTAGTCACTGGCTTGTGAAAGGGGGGTTTTGCGAGCCCGGACAAATCAGCTTAGCTGGCTCCAGCTGAGTGTGACAATACAGCCCCTCAACCGAGAGCCTGTTGCTAATTGCGTCGGGCAAATGTGTAAAACGTATTACATCTTTCATTGCTTTTGTCTGGCTGGCTGGGGAAAAATGGCAAACATGGCCCGGGTCGCCCAAGGTCACACTTGCAGGGTGCAGCTGGAGATGGCGAAGGTCCGAGCAGGCGCAGGGGTGTTGTTGGTGCTGACCCCGGAGAGGAGAGCCCGCGCTCCCTGCAGTGCAGGGCTGGCTGGCAGCGGATGCTTCTCCCCCTGCAGAGCTCCTGGGGAGCTCGGTGACAGCGGGTGGCATCTGACTCCCTCCCTCAACAGCGGCTCAGTAGCAAGCATGGATATAAACAGAGGGTGGGGGGAATTTCCCCGTACTGGAGGTGTTCCCAGCTCATGTGTATAGAGAATGGCCCTCAGCAACATGTCTGTAAATAGCTGCAGAGTTTGAATCCACCTCTGGAAATCATGTTCGAAAGAGTTTTTAGGTCCAGAGCCTCAGTTCAGCTCACAACAGACGCTGTCAGTAGTTTTGCATCTAACATTTCCTGCTGGTAAAGGTTTGCCCAGAACTCAACGGGGTCTGTGTTTATAACCCAGCCTGGCCCTTCATCATGGGTTAGCATCGCGTTCCTCACCCTTGGGGAAGGCAGGAGTAAGCGTGCGTGTTTCTCTCATTTCCAGCTTTAAAGGGGCAGGTAACACCAAGGTAAGAAGAGAAATGTTGCCCTGAAGGATTTAGTGGTTGCAAGAGTGATTTCAGGGGAGAAGCACCTGCAGCCTCTGATCTTGTTCAGCGTTCAGCTTCCCACTTCCCACGGTTTGGTGCCAGGCTCTGCAACAAGGGCAGCTCGAGCACCCCCCTTGCAGCCCACCTCCCTGCCCTGTGGCAGCTCAGCTCTGCAGGTGGAAAAGCCAGCAGCAGATCCAGCTGTCGGCAGCAGTCCTGGCCTACCTCGTCCTACCTTCTTCAAACTCTATTGCTAGAGACTGCTCGCATTCATAGCAAAGGCATGTTCTGTGAGGGTGCTTGGAGCCAGCCCTGCTGAAACAGTCAAAAATGCAAATAATTAAAAATGTTGGAAAAAATCACTATCAGTGTGCAAGGTCTGACTATGGTAGGGTGGGGGAAAAAGATAATATTAATTTAGTTAAAATCTCTGGAGCTAAGTGAGCAGAACTAGTGGCACCCTCATGTGCCAGCATGTCTGTGTGCCTCCCAAGCGCTGGTATCAGCAGGACTGTGGATCTGCCTGTTCAGGAGAGATGTCACAAGGTTTGAGGCTGAATCTACATGCACAGACCCCAGAAGTTCAGGTGGTGGCTGGACCAAAGTACTTGCCACTGTACCCTGGTATCTCTCTCTTTTTTTTTTTTTTTTTTCCTTTCTTTCCCCTGAGACTTTTTTTGTTTTGGGAGCTCTGAGAGGGCGTTTGGGAGATGTGGGGTTTTTTTGGCCTAGTGACTGCAGACAGAATATTTTGCAGGCAGTGCTTGTTGCAGGTTTTTCATTTGCAAAGTGTGTTATAGATGGGAGGATAGATGTGATCACATTGCAGTAAGCATTATGGACCTCGGTTTTTCTTCTATGAAAAACCCCAGAACAAAAAGTCTTTCTGACTCTTTACTGAACATGAATAAAGTTATCAGCTATTGATTTACTTAAGCAGTATGACAGCTGCAAAGCAGGTGGAACATAGGTCTTCAAAAAAATGACCTTCGGGCACCTCAAAAGCTTTACTTTACAGCACTGACTTTCATTCGGTGGGTTAGTTGTCAGACTTGTTCCCAGCTCAGGCTGCCTTGCTGTGAAAATGCCCCTTCTCTGCCTTCCCCCCTCATACACAGTAGCAATCAGGCAGTGATGCTAAAAAACTCTGCTTGAGATTGACGCAAGTGAAAAAGAAGGGTTTCAGTCCAGAAAGGCTGGTGAGGGGTTGAAATGAGTGGGGGAGCTGAGGGGTGCAGACACTGCCCCGGCCCCCGGCTCTGCGCTGCCTGGCCTGTCCAAGTGGTGCTCAGGGGCACTGCCAGGCGTGGCCGGGAGCCTGTGCAGGTGGAAACTCACAAATATTTAGTTTTTACTTTTTAGAGCAGTTTAAATCCACAACTGTATGCCTTACGGTGCCAGAAGATGTTGAAGCATTTGGAGGGAAGGGAAATGTTTTCCTCGTCACGCCTCGCCGTGTGAAACAGCGTTTCCCGTGGGGGATTTGCATATCTGGACCGTGCACTGAGAACCAGCTGAGGTTTGTGTCACCTAAACATAATGTAGCCAGAGCCTCAGAGCTGGCTGTTCACATGGGTGCAGACGTGGGGGCTTTTTTTGGCACGCTTTCCCTCCCCTGCAGCATGTGGTACGTGAGGGACCCTGATGTCCTGAGGTGCTGCGCTGACCGTGCATCACCGCCCACGGTCAATCTGTGGCAGTGGTGGTGAGGGACACTCTCTTACTCAGCCGTGTGCGGCGTAAGGTGACACATGTCCAGCTATCCTGTCAGGATATTTATGAAGCGACAATAGCGTAACTTCACATAACACTGTTTCCAACATACGAGGGAAGTCCTTTCATTTCCAGATGTGTGGCATCTGTGGGGTCTCTGTGTCTGCGCTCGCTATCAAGATGCAGTAAAACTTGATAATAGCTGTGTGCATTTGCCCTGATAAGATGGACTTGATGCTGTTTTCTTATGGTAAATAAAAGGAAATAAAGCAATTTCTTTTGCAGTGGGTGATGGTGGTTTGGTGGTAGGGTTGCTGGCTGGGAGAGGGTGCTGCCTGCGTCCATCTATAAGGCAGTTGTGTTGTCCTGTGCTGCAAAGGGCTGTTGCAGTCATGCACATGCTACTATCTCTCTGAAATATTCTGCTTAAACTAACAACCCTCCAGCTGGGAGCGCAACTGGATGCGAAGGAGATGACTTGGGAGTTTTTCTCCTGCTGTGGGTCGTGTGGGAGAACTACCAAAGGGGTTTTGCTGTTGACCTGATGATTTCTAGGGACAAAAGTGACCGCTGTAACTGGCTGACCTGACTCTTGCATAAAACTGTCTCCATAACCTCATTTACCTCCAACTTCACCCCACAGGTCTGTTAAATAGATTATTCTGGTGCATCAAAAAGGAGATTGGAGGGCAGAGGGTTTGGCCCTTTTGCATTTGTCAGATCCTGGAGGAAGGAAGCGTTCAAGCTGCCTTGAGGTTTTTCCAAAAATATTGGTCCTCATGGAAAGTACCAGAAGTACCAGTTCCAAAACTGTGAGCAACTAAACGCAGACTGTGCTGAGGTTTGCACTGCTGATCCCCTTTTGTGAAGGCAAGGCTTCTCTTTTGGCAGGAGGATGAGCCCCCTCCCCTGGAGCCTGTGGAGCAGGCTTCCCTGATGGCAGGGCATGGTCCCAGAGGTCTGGACTGGCCAGAGCCTCCTTCAGTATTTCGATGACTGCATCACGTGCCACGTTTGCATTTCAGGTGAACTACTGAAAATTGAGACGTCAATGGGCCATCGGCAGCTGTGTGTAAATGTTTATACCTGTTCCGTCTGAATTTTGAATCTTACTTTTCCCCATCTTCTATTAATAATCATTGTTGAAGGTTGCAGCTCGGTGGCTGTGGTGCAATTCATACCTGTGACTTTATAAAGGCAAGGAGGTTTGTTGCAGCAGAGCAATTTTTCTACCCTATTTTTAGGCACTTGGATTAGCTGGAGTATAATTTTATTTTGTTGAAGTCTACTTTTGCTGAGCCTTTCAATGTCTTGCAGAACAGCAATTTGCAAGCCTGCTAATACCAACACTCTCCTAATAAAAATGCATCCACCTATGAGGCAGAAGGCGATGGTGCCAGCCAGGTTAACCGGTGATGTAGGGAGAGATGTGAAGATGGAGTCCGTGTGTAGGTAAAGCAGCATTTACCTCTGCACGTCTGGGTGGTTGCCTGCCTCTCTTTTCCATTAGAGGATACGCAGGAAGGGCAGGGATTTCCCACCCTCTGGGCAGAGCATCCAGCACCCTCCCACATCCTTGCAGGGTTTCTGGGGGATGATGCACCCCCAAAAGCTGGGTATGGACCCGGACAGCCCAGTGGGGTGACCTGAAGGCTCCTGTGTGTGTCAGCAGCCATAGGTGGAGACTTCTTCTCCCCGCTGAAATGTGGTGTTACATCGTAGAGCTGAGCAAATCTGCGTGAAGCGGACCCGGTCTCAGAGCCGTGCCCTCTGTCAGTATGATGCAGGCATGCGATAGTTGCACTGGTAATTCATACAATACTTCGGACGCCTGCTGGGGGCTGTTGTGTAGTGGCGAGGCTGGTGTAAGCAAGCCGGCTGGTGTAAGCCAGCCAGTCATGCCAAAAAGCAAGAGTTGTGTGAATAAGATATTTGTCTTGTTTTTACAGAAAGGTCATTATCAGCCTGAACGTGCAGTCTTCCTCCTTACCATGCTATCCGCACGGAGCTGCTGCCACCTGCTTTAGTGGCTAGGTCAGGTAAAGAAGTGTTTTATTGACCTTCCGTGGGGGCTGAGGAGGCCGACCCCTGTGCTTTTTGGATTCGGAGGGTTTCTAATTTCCATCTCTGCTGACTACCCTGGTTGAGCTTTCATTACGCTTGTGTCTCCAGCCTGGCAGTGATCACATGCAGTAAGAAGGTATTTTTAACCCTGGGAGCTGAAGCTGAGGCAATGGTCTGCAGAGAGGCCCTTGATGTGTCCAGCTGCTGCAGCTGCTATGCAAATCGGGCCAGACCCTGTTCTGCATGCTTGCACTGACAGACGCGCGAGCGCTGCACATGCATGTCCTCCCTGGTACGAGGAGGGATGTGGGGCCAGCAGCGATGCAACTGGGAATGCCATTGGCCGGGGAGGAAGGCAGCCTGGACTGAGCTCTCCCGATCCTCGGGGTCCCTGGCAAGCAGCTGCCTGGCTGGATCCCGCTCCTCACCTGCAGGGAGGATTGACATGGGGCAAAACAGGTGCCGGAGTGGTGGCAACCAGACCGTAGCTCTTTTGCACATGTGGGGCAACTCCTCTGTCACACTGGTGGAGTTTGTCTCATTTCTTCAGGTGGCAAAGGTCAGGGAAGAAAGGGCATCACCTGAGGCACCACATAGTTACTGAGCATCTCTGCTTTCCAACTTGGAGACCCGATGTCTGGTGAGGGCCTTGTGCCTGGCTGCAAAAGGAACAACTACGTTAGCGTGCGTCGGTCGGGCGTCAGCTGAGTTGGGTGCAATAGTCACAAAATAAAGGCTCCCTTGCAAAACCCCAGGCTGGGTGATAGCATTCTGTATTCATATCCTTGCCTACCCCACAGTGGCTTTGTACAGACCTTTGCCTTTGCTGCGTGTGACTGGTGTACTGAGGCATGGGACCCCGGTGTGCCGGCCGCTGGTGGTTTCTGCGTCCATGGAGGAAAATGACTGGAGGCTTATTTCTTATTCTTTTTTTTTTTCCCTAGAATATTTGTGCCTGTTCTGCTAATGGGATAACACACCTCAAACGTGGTGTTGTCAGCTGAATAGCTTGATATTTCTATTTATAGTGTAAATGATTAAAAAAATGATTAGCCAAGCTTGGATTTTTAGATATTACCATCGTGAATAAAAGAAGAGGCATTGCAAGAGTCTGAGTGTTGATGAACCCCATTTATAAGGGTTCATTATAGATAAACCTTTATCCAACTTGCTTCAAACCTCATCAAAAAATCTGCTTGCATCCTAACTTACAAGGATAAATGTCAGACACCCAGTATTACAAGGGCTCTGGGATAGAGTTACAAAGAATTTATAGGGTTGCAGTTTTCATGGGAAAGGTTAATGTCTTTATTAGAAAAAATCACTTGCAGGACTTTCTGTGCAGTCTAGCAGTTAAATACAGTCTCGCTAGGTTTGTCGCTGCACTCCCAGGCTAAAGTAGCCTGTAACTTCTGAAGCTTTTGCTGTGTGTTTTAGTGGTCCTCGTTACTCGGACAACTGCTTTGACAAGGATGCTGTTGCTTTCTGAACCCT
The DNA here is from genome assembly GCA_013389945.1 of Fregata magnificens. Taxonomy (NCBI): domain Eukaryota; kingdom Metazoa; phylum Chordata; class Aves; order Suliformes; family Fregatidae; genus Fregata; species Fregata magnificens. The sequence goes on along the minus strand of WAAD01009661.1, from coordinate 210,419 downwards.
ACCTTTGCTTTTGCTGGCACAGCGCAGGAGCAGACAACGCCTCGGCAGAGCGGCTGGTTTCGCAGCGTCAGCTCCCGACATGGCTGCACTGAGGGCTTGCTTCACCAGAAAGTGCCTCGTCAGTGGTGGGGGGAAAGGATCGTGCACGCTGTGGGGCTCTTTGCATGTCTCTTCTGCTTTATGGTCCAGTGCACCCCCCCTCCCAAAAAAAGGGAGCATCAAGCAAATAGATGGTGTGTAGTCTCTTACTATTTCACTGCTATGCAAACCGTAACAGCACAGTAGGAAAATGCTGGCCTAAAATAAAGCAGAGTAAACTGTTAGGGCAGGTGAATCTGCAGGGTGGGAGGTCTGATGGGGCAAAACACCTGGGACCGGGGGCTGCCAGCCAGTGTCTGTGCTTTGGGTCAGCTGTGCGGCCCTTGGCTGCTCCACAGGGCTTATTAACAAGGCTGTTAAAAATCATGCCTTTTTTTTGTAGTGAATCCAACCTGAAAGCCGAGGAGAGGGGTGTCATTCACATGTGCTTGCATTTCATGTTCTCCTTTGAGCTCAGCTGCTTGTTTTTTCTGGGCCTTCATCTAATTTTATTAAATATTCAACTCTCTTTTTTCCTTCTAAATGCTTCAGTTTTTATTTTAGTGATCTGTGTAGGGTTGAGCTGCTCATTCCTGAATAATCTATGGAGTTAACACTGAGATTTTAAAAATCTCTCATAAAATATTTATGGCTATTTAACAACTGCATTGTTTGTAGAGTTCACATACAGGGTTTCATCTGAGAACTCTGACTTGTTTCCCTTTTCTTTGTGTGTGCAAGTCCTGATATTGCAACTTTTCTGGCTGGGTAGCTCTCAGATGTGAAATTATTCTGCAAACGCCAATGTTTGAGTTAAAAATATTTTCTGTAAAAAGTGTGTGGTATTCCCCCAAGCAGCGATGTGTCTGTGATGAACTCTTCTGGCAAACCTGTTTGCTACAGGATCTGTAAAGTGAGTGCAAAAGGGGAAGAAAGGCAGGCAAAGCATATCTGAGATTTTTTTTTTTCATGCATCAGTAAGAATTATTTTATATAGTAGCCTAGCTTTAAATTCACTACAGTTTATTTAAATAAAGTGGTATGCAAAGTAATGAGGGATATTTTAATGAGTAGCTCTGTCACAAAGATGTTTTTGAAATGGTGAGAAGAAATTAGAAACCTTTTTTTTGGAAATGAAGTATAAATTACTGTAAGTGTGACGGACTGTCGTCATGCAGTCTATTTAATTCAGGTCGGTGCCCCAGTTAGTCTATAGTTCAGGGGAACCCCAAATTGTAAAATGACATGAAACACGTCTGAAAAATGCATCGTCTCACAGATGGTGTAAAGTATGATAATATGCATCGGTCAAGCAGTGCCAGTCTGCTGCACAGTTAACAACTTTTCTGTCTTTGACGGAAAAATGGTACAGTTCACTTATTTTTTTAATCACTATTTCACATTTTTCTGACGGTGCGCTGGAGTTGACCCAGTGTTGCTTTCTGTACGTTTTCATCTGGAAAATGTATTGTATATCCACGTCCTGTTCCATACTCACGCCAATATTTTTAACACATGACTAAGGGTCAGGTATTTGCAGAGGAGTTCCCAGCAGAGGCCAGGTTGTTACCCCACGTCCTGGAAAAAATCTGTGCCAAGTCCTGCGATGTGGGCACTCATTGAGAGGACACTCCCCGGTTGCTCATTTTAAACATAGACACTGTCTGTAATGGAAGGACCAGGAACGTGGCACCTTTTCACCAGAGCTGCACAGAGCACGGGCAGTGTGGCAGGCAGGGGGACAAGCCATCCTCTAATGGACGAGCTTTCCAAAGTCTGGGTTGGTGAAGGATGTCAACACCATACTTTTTCTTTCCTTGTTGTATCTTAAAGTCTTTCCCCTTGCAGTCCTGAGTCAGGTCCCCTAGCCTGGGCTCCTGTGTCCCTGTGCGACCCACCTCGTGTTGGGCCGTGGTTCAGCATACGGTCTCCAAAGACCATGTTGCGTTTGAGGTAAGCTAAGTGACTCTGTTGTCAACTGGTAGGACTGAAGATGGGGAGCATTTGGTTTTATTCCCTACCAGAGCCTTAGCTGCCCTTGAGGAGTCTCTGTCTTGGTGCTCTTATTTGATGGGAGGGAGGGAGGTGACACTGCTTACCTCCCAGGGATGCAGTGAGACTAAATGTCATGTCCATAATGCTCTTGAGGCCAGGTGTGTAAATATGTATCTAATATCGGTAGTGCCAGGGCTTTTTTCTATCTGGTAACAAACAGTGATTCTACCACCCATAAAATATTGGAGCCGTTCACAAACATACGCTTCCAGGCTCTCCCTGTGGGGAGCAAAACTTGGGTTCTTTGCCATCAGGTGTTCATGTTCTTCAGTATCATAAACCCTGCCTTTACTTTCCACTAAATGCTTCCCAAAAGCTGGAAAGTCACTGAGACCCGTACGTTACCATGTTACTTGTTTATTTTATCTTTTTTTATGAATAGGACATATTTTATTTGAATCAATAAAATAGGTATCATCTACTACAACACAAGAAATCTCCACAGCACTTCCTGGAACACAGAGAAATTAAATATACTTCTTGTAAATCTCTCCTTCTCTTGTAGATCCAAATTATAAATTAAATAAATAAGAAAACCGTAAATACACATTTCAAGACACAGGAATTATTAAGTAGAAACATTAATCACCTCCTCTTCACCTCCATCCTCATACTGCTTAAAGCTATTAATTAACAAATGAAATACTACGATACAGCTTTCTCAACAGGCAAAACTTGCTGCCCTGGACTGTGTGTTGGGTGCTCTATGGGTCACATTAGCTACAAATGCTCACTGTCTTAATTACCCCAAATGCAGCAAATGGACTTTTCCCAGTGTCTGTCCATCATCTTTATTTTTGCTTTGCTTAGGGAATGGGACCAAAAAAGGGAACTGGTGATTACTATTCTCCCTACTCCTTGAGTGTATGCATTGCTGTGCAAGAGAGTAGTCCCACAGAATTTACTAGGTTCACCTTCTGGCAGGATTTGTATGGGCTGGGGAGGGAGGTGTAGGGCATTGGTGTTGGTGATATTTGTAAAAGATGTTTCAGGAAAATCTTGGCCATGGCTCCAGCTTGGTTCAGTCATGGAGGACCTATGTTGGCAGGGTCACGGTGTCCGGACTATTACACAGGGACAATGTGTCAGGGTCTAATTTAAAGTTGGGGTGGACCCCTGTGAGAAAACTGCTCTGGTGCTGTTCAGGTGTGCAGCCTTCAGCGCCTATCGGCATTGCTCTCGCATGCCATGGCTGGCGACACATGGTCAGTACCGGGCCACCATCACCTCTTTTCCTTGCCTTGCCAGCAGCCGGGGCCTTTCAGTGTGTGGTTAACGAGGAGCTGTGTTCTCCTTCTTTCCCAGGAGGAAGAAAGAAAAGCAGGAGAGCAAATCATCCCTCTGTTAGGCTGCTGGGCCAGAGAAGGACTTTGGCCTTTGGTAAGGAGAAAGGGAGAGTCTGTGTGATTTCTAATTGCAAGGCTGTCCTCTGCGAGCTGTCGAGCACCTCTGAAGGAGAAGCCTGTGACCAAAGCAGTGATGGACAGCTGAACGCGAGAGCTGACAGATATTTTGTGACAGGCTAGTGCCTCTCCCCTCCTTGGCAGACCCTGGACTGAGTTGGCGCTGGCGGTATGAAAAGCCATAGTACCTTTTTAAATGAGAACTTCCTTCCCCATCCTGCTGCCTTCTCCAGCATGTCCAGCCCACACAGGTGTCCCCTGCTGATGCCACCTGAGACATTTGCTCTGTAGAGCTACCGGGCCGCTCCAGTTGCTTTCCCATCTCACGGACTTTGGTTGCTCATGTTGCCAAGCTGTGAACCTTTCCCGTGTGCTGCTCCACCTGCTCACCCCAAAGCCAGGGGACCTGGCTGCTTTAGCAGCCTTTCCCTCCCACCCAGGCGGTACCCTGGTACCTCTGAGCCGGTGACCCCTCACGAGGGACAACTGCCTGAGCCTGCAGCTCTGCAGGCTGTCAACCAAGGCTCCCTCAGTCCTGTGCTGTAAAAGAAATTCAGAATATGCTTTGTTCTAAGTCCAGGTTGAAGGCGATCTTAACACAAGCAGTGGATGAAGTCAACAGGTACCCCAAGTGCAGAAGTTGCCCAGGTGGTTGTGGTAGGAGGGGAAGGAGCTGTAGCCGCTGTTAACACTGCTGATGTGCGGTTCAGACCTTTGGTGGGTTCACAGCTCTGGAGCCTCCTCACCTCAGTACCACGGCACTGTGTATGACGGCATCTCACTATGTCTTACTGCGCTGGCTGCAGGCAAGCAAGTTTCAGATGGGAGCTTCCTTCCTCTGCTTCTGTCATAGAGTAAGACCTTTATTTTTCGTTTATGCTTTGGAGCACTGGCAGTTAGATTAGAGAAGATCATCGTTACTATGAGCAACGGGAGATACGCTTCCTCCAATTTTATATTTAAAGTTCCGTATTTAGGCAAACTAAAGTCTTTTATAATAACCAGGGGAGCACTCATATGAGGCAAGTACTGTTCATGACTAATATAATATTGTCTGTAACACTGGTGAAGCCTTTTTTTTTGTAAAACTTTTTTTTTTTTTTTTCCTGAGAGGAAAACCCAATGGGGTTTAGCATTTTCTAAATTGAAAAAAAAAGTTGAGAAAAAATTTTGAGCAAATTCCATTAAATCCATCTATTCATAAGCACAGGTCTCCTGTATGCAAATATCTCATGTTTAGTCACCTAGTTGCACCATTTATGTAATTTCTTTCCTCCCAGTATTTTGTGCACTTAGTGAGCTACCCTGTACCACATAGGTAGAGAGTAAGTTGCTGACTATCAGTTAACATATAAGCAGGTTCTATGGAAGAAAGTATCTCTTGAGGTTATCCACTTGCTCATAGTTTGATCTGGCAGGACACTTTGAAACACCAATCACATGTCACATAGCAAAGTTTGGTAAATGTGTGTTTGCAAACCTGCTCACTTCTGACTCACCCATTCCTTTAAAATTTTTGCATCTTTTACTCCTGTCTTGAAATATCAAAACTGAAGAAAAAAAAAGATGTTTAGCGTATGTCATTCAACCAAGCATATTGTAAGGTGTGGTTTTTATCTCGTGATATGAGAGGGGGAAGAAGACAAGCAGTGGTACACAACAAGCAGACCCCTGGGATTTAATGGCACTCTGTAATCAATCTGTTGCCTGGCAGGAATACACAAACCTCTTGGTGGGCTTCTCTTGTTGTGAGTCCGAGCTGATTCAGACAGGACACATAAAATGTTGAATGGGTCAGCAGTAGTTTCAGCATTGAGTCAAGACGTAATTCTAGTGGGATACTTGGGATTTTAGTGTATCGCAACAAAGAAAGGCCAGTGAGTTGCATCACATTCACCATTTTTACCTTAGTTAGCCTTTTTCCCACCATTCTGAGGCAATGGCAATATCAAATGATGACAATATCAAAAGGATATTGTTTTCCTGGATGAGCTGTGCCTGTTCCCTCATCAATCCTAGAGCACCTTGTCCTGGCTAAAGGACCTTCTGTCTTTCCAAGTGATGCTGAGCCTTATCAGTCTGCCTCAAAGGCACTGTTTGTTGCCCCCAGGTACTCTGACTTCTTCTTGTGCTTCATCCACATCTTCCTCAGGAGGCTGGGTGTCCCGCACAGGTTGCCTCCCGTCAGCGGTAGGGAAGCTTCTGCTCCAGGTGGCAGGGTCAGGTCGTACTCTGCCGTCTTCCTCCAGCGCTGCCTGTGGCTAGCAAATAAAGCACAGATGCGTAAAGCATTCATCTCCGTGGCCCTTCTCTCCTGCTTACAACCACTAGCCGTTGAAAACTGAGGCCTACCTGTTTGCAAAGGTACTGCTGTGCCTCGCCTGTCCCTGGAACTGGCAAGTCCGGGGTGAGCAGGGGCTGTGCGGGGCAGCGGGCTTGGACACCGCAGCTGCCCCCTCCCTGCTGCTCCTGCTCCCCTTGGAGCCCCTCATTGACTTGCTATCAGGGCGAACACTCGCACAAGGGGATGGGCTACAAGTGGGACTGCTACTAAGTGCATCTTCTGTAGCGTTTGCCACCAGAGAAAAAGCTAGTAGGTGGCCTGGGGAGAGAGCTGAGCCCTTCCACCAAAGCCCCGGGGACCATGCAGCAGCGCCCAGGAGGGGTGAGCTCCACCTGGCCGAGGGGGTTGCGCTGGCTTACACCGGCTGAGGGGGATTTATGTCTCTGCGTACAAACTGTGAGGACACTGTGACAATAAGCTTGTTAATGTCCCTCAGGTGGCAATGGTGGCACGTCAAATATCACCCGGATCCGTGCCTGGGTTAACTGTCTACTGATGAGTGCATTTGTACTATGGTCAAGCTGTTCCTTAATTACACTTAAAGATAATAAAACTTTGTTTAAAAAATATTTAATTACATTTTCTAAACTGCCTTAGGGCAAATACTATAGACTTCTTAATGGGAAAATACTTAAATTTTGAATTTAGATGCGTTTCTTTCTAGTGATAAAACAGAGTTGTAACTGGCACCAAGGCAGCTGTATGAATGGCTATGGCTGACGATATAATCAGCATGTCCTTTAGCCAATCTCTCCCTGCCTTTGGAAAGCAAGCGACATGGCTTTACTGTAAATCACCGAGGTTTTACACCTGCGATTCAGAAGAGATCTGCAGCTGAGCCCTTCTTTGTGTTTCTGGTGAGAGGGTGACCTGTGATGGAGATGCCCCGTCCCCTTCCCTGCCCCGCAGCACCCCACACGCAGCCCCCCAGGCTTGGCTGGAGGCGTGGGAAGGGACTTACTCGTCCTTAGGAGTGCCGTTGCCTGTGGGCAAGTCCGTGACAGCCACCGCTTTTGCTGTGATATGGGCAGCTGGCGATGGTGGGAGCTGTGGGAGGAAAAAGGACAACATTAGGAAATGTGACTGATGAATAGGGACCCCAGGTTCATCTGAGGAAAGAGACTTTTAGGAAATGAATAAATACTGTAAATCTCTTAAAAAGAGAAAGCAGGCTGGCTAAGGACTTGACTGCCCAGCTCTTACCCACATAAATACCTATTGCTTATGTGAACGGTCTCACTGAGCTCAGCACAGGGCTCGTATGAGCAACAATTACACCTCCCATCCTTCGATGGAGGTGTAATCCTTCCAGGGAGATTTGCAGAACTTTTTATTCCCTAGTTTTTATGCCTATCTTCCCAAGGAGGCGAAGCTTTGTGCAGACTGAGCAGCCTGCCTCTTGCAGCTCTTCACAGCCATCACTGATCCTCGAGCATTCAGAAATGTTTCCCAGTTTTGCTGAGTGCTGCTCTGTGGTGTGGGGGGCCCTGGTTCATGCCCCAGTTCTGCCATGGCCTCACAAGTGCCTAATCATCGACTTCCTCCTTGTCTTATTTGATCACAAATCGCCCGCCAGAACCCAGTCACGTTTTCCCATAAACAGGCCACTGAGACGGGCATACCCTCCAAGATGGTAAGCTAAAGTGTGGGTTGCCCAGAAATAGAAAAAAATGTCAAAAATTGTGACATGCTCTTGTCATTTCAGGCAATAAACAGACTTACTGATTTTACTGGCAATACTGAAAAATTTCTTCATATTATTGTCACTACTGTAACCGATCTTAAAGCTGTCTAGCGCTATTTCCTCTGGGATTAATCTGAGACTGGATATGTTTAGGTGTGTTCTGCAAGTACCCAAAGACTTAAAGATGTTTGAAATCACTTTTGCAAGCATCCTTTGAAATTTAACTGGGTTAATTATTGGTAGGTGCAATTAGATTCATTACACTGAATACCGTTAATTTTGACCATCCTTCAATATTGTACGGTCATTTTTCTGGAGTGTAGCCCAGCTACCAGCTAGCAAGTATATTGCAGCCTTCCAAAAGAGCATTTGAAGCCATAAAGTTCCTATAGCATGGTCTGATGTTGGTCAGAAACTTTTCAAAGGACTATTATCTGTTTGAAAATCTAGTTTTTATAAAATGTAGGGACTTTGAACATTTTTTTTTTGTAAGAAAAAGAAGGGAGGGAAAATGGTTTAGTAAAGCTGAGTCATTTTTACCAAAACATTTTGTCTGTCCATTACAGAACACATTTTTGGTTTTTGTATGATGATTTTCCCATCAACCCTTTATTGACATTTTTGATTGATCATGTCAGGTTGGCATTCTGGAGAATATGAATTATTTGATGCTTGTTCCACTTTAGAAATTATTTTTTTCCCAATTTGTGAAATTCCCTGAGAAACAAGAGGCTAATTCCTCCCAGGTCTTGCTGGTGGCTGAGCATCCAGAAAGGGAACCTGCCTGTTTTCATCCCACAACCCTTCCTGGTTCCCTGAGGGGCAGCCATCCTATGCCAGTCTCTGCTCCCAGCTAAGGATCCTCTGGCATAAATCATGTCTCAAAACCTTAATGAAGACTGTGAAATCTGCACTTACTGTGACAGACTGACATGCTGTTAATGTGGGATGTGCTGACAGGTACTAGGTTTCAAGATGCATCAGACAGTGTAGTTGGTCTTGCTGTATTTACTTACCAAAGATTTCCCATCCAACAGGTGATTACAGGACTTGGATGACTCTCGTTCAGCAATTCCCACTGCAAAGCGTAAGAAACATGGCATTATCGGTAATTATCCCATTGGCACAGCTTGTATTAAAAGCCTCCTTCCACGCAATTAAACCCAGATATCAACAGAGCCCAGATTCAGGTTTTAGTCCCACTAGATATGATTATAGCCAAAAGTGCAGAAGTTTATCATGATCATCTACTGTGATGTCAAAATAAGTGATTTTGGAATTGCTTAAGTCATTTTGGAAAGTCACTCAACTGCTTGCTCCTAGACTTTTCAAATGAGATGACGAACTGTCCTTAGCAGACCAAGCTGAGTGGGAGCCCTTCCTCCTCTGTGAACACTCACGTGTATGTATATACGAAGAGCGGTTCCCATCTGCTGCTCCTCAGCAGGGGTTGGGTAACGCAGCTTTTGTGCGCCTTGGAGCCCCCACTGCCAGGTTTGTCCTGCCTAGGAGATCATTCTCCTTCTGGATTGCCCTGGGGAATTATTCTTACCTGGGCAGAGATGTGTGCTACATCCACCCCATCACAGGGAGGGATTTCAACCTTTCTGTCTGCCCATGGCTCAGTGGCTGTCCTCAAACCTGGAGGTTACCTTTCAGTTACAAGTGAGCGCTCAGCCATTAACTTATCCATGGGTAAATGCTCACTGACATTCCTGCTAGTTGTGCTGAGGAAATAAATGAGTGAAGGATGCCAGATTTTTTTCATGGAGCCAAATCCTCCCATTTGGCTGTGGGAATGTGGAGAGATGTCTTTTTTTTTTTTTTCCCTTTCTTTCTGCCTGGCTGTTTTCTGTTGTCTGCTGTTTTTTAAAAGGATATTCAGGTAAGTGAAGAGCAAGGATCTACAGAAACACCACGATTCACCAAGACAGAGGATAGAATATGATTCACAACTGCTGTGACCAATGGAATATAAATAATGACAGCAAACATCAGAAATAGCCAAGGTGCTGTTTATAATGCTGTCTCCAACATGAGTTAGCAATCAGAACTGTCATCTTCTGGCAGTAATATTTGACCATGATAAATATCTTAACCAGCCTTTCTCTTCCCACTCCACCCCGCCCCGCCAGTAATTCCATCAGGTACCTAACTGTATCCCTCACGTCAAAGTTTAATTCGATTACCTCTTCTCATCTTGCATATTAGGTACTAACAATAGTCAGCAAGTGGCTCCAGGCATCGGTGCTTCAGCTAACGTCCACATTTTTTCTTTCTTTTTTTGTTTTGTTTTGTTTTGTTTGCTCTTATATTGTCTGATTCTTCCCTTCAGCCTGTCCCTCTTGTTATTAGATATAGAAAATGTTCTGGCAAAGTTTTAGCAAAATATGTAAGCAAAAGTAAGTCCTCTTGGCTTCGGGTTCATAAGCACTCTTCAGGACAGTGGTGGCTGGGTGCGGTGTGAATTCCACTTCCAGAAGGTGCTATGGATGTCCAGGCCTGGGACAAGGGTTGCTCCACATCTGTTATTCTGACTTGCCTTGTGTTTCCAAGATGAGTACTTGTACAAAAACTTGGTACAAAACTGAGTACTTCTTTCCTGGAGAACAAGTGCAATTTTTTTTTATATTTTATTTTTTTATCCATGCTGTGAAGCAAAGCATGGCTTTGAGTGCAGTCAGGGTTTTCTTGTTCTGGCCTTCCACTACACTTACTTGCCTTCCTGCATGCTGGAATGCCCTGTCCTTATGCTTTGATATTTGTGTAGGGTTTCCGATGCTAGCAAGAAGTGTGCTGATGCTCTCATCTATGCTCTTGTTTACACATTTTTCACTTCCTCTGGAAGTTGAACTCTTCACTCTATGACCCAGATTTCAAGTTATGCTTTACCAAATCTGAAGTCTCTTTAATATTCAACAGTACTCGTCTATGGAGCAAGCATGGAAAACTCTACAGACACAACTATTTCCAGTAAGGAAGTTGAAGAATGTCTTTGAAGGGTGAAATTTATGTGCAGGTCACATTTGTACAGAGGTTAATGAAAACAGATGATACATTTCTGTGCATATACCTCACTTCATATCACATTATGCTGGCTCTCCAGCTGTTGAGAAACAGCTGGAGAAACCTTTCTGGACTCTCTCATGACACCCTCTTCTCTGTGTAGGTATTATTACTACAGCGCGTACTGAAACTGGAGACTGCAGCACATCATGGCAAAGAGCTGCTTTTATTTTCATACAAATATTTGCAAACACTCCTACTTTCCTCCCCTTAAAATGCTAATTCTGTAAAGTCAGGCACTCAAAAGTCATGAAATACCAGAACTGGACCAAAGTTATTTCATCCCCCCCCAAGGATCTAGACATAGAGATTCAGTCTCTAATTTGTGACCAGAGACCATTTTCCCACAGCCTTTCTGCTTCACTCATATAGACAACATTCACTCAGAAAGCAGTTTTTCATCCTTAGCTTTTATTTCCCAGTGCACAGTCCTATACTTACTTTCCCCACCAATGAATCCTCTGAGGACAGAACTATTAATATTTTCACCAGCTTTTCTGTATTGCTGATCACTGTGGTCATCATCTGCACAAATGTTTTAAAAAACCAGCTTTGTCAACCTCCTGGAGGACAAGGAGTTGTGGCAGGGGAACAGAGGTAGGTACTGAGTTTAAGATCAGAAGTTCCCGGGATCCAGTTTTTCAGAGGCTTAAGGAGGATGCAGCACTGTTCATAGCCAAAGTACAGTTTTTGGTGCAGCAGGAACTGAGCGCTCCCGGTGTTGCAGTCAGAGGTGTGAAGCAGGCACCCAGACAAGGGGGATACATTGGCTGTGTGAGGTGACGAGCATCACTGAGGAGTCTGGCGGCAGTGGTGGACAGAGCTTAGGGAGCTATTGCAGGAGATGCCCTGACGCGGTCCCTGAGCACCTTCTGTGCTGGGGGGAGCAGGGATCTGACAAACAACCTTGCCATGCTGCCCAAGCTTAGGCAGCCCTGCAGCAGGTCTCTGGTCTTGTCCAGATGCTCCTGGTGAGTTTGTCCTGTCCTGTTCTCCTTGCTCCCTCCTTCCACTCCTCAGTCAGTCCTTTTTGTTTTATTTTTTGTTCTAATTTAAACTTAGTTTCTCCCTCTTTCCCATTCAGCATCCCAGTTTCTTTGCCCAATCGCTTCCCTTTCTCCCCTTAACTGTTTCCCCCTTTTCTCCTGTTTGCACCTATCTGTCATCCTTTACCTCTTGTTGCCCCTAACAGCAGAGACCAGCAGTCCCTCCTTTCTCCCCCCACTGGCTCTCTGCCACCCACTACCCCACAGCCGGTCCCCACCACTCCTCCTCCTCCTCTCCCCCCTCCACCCCTGAAGCCCCAGCTCTTTGTCCAGCCCTGTCTTGGCTCAGGTCCCAGTTTGAGATCTTTCCGTACGGTCCCAAGCTCAGTTTGTTCCTTCCCAGTTTCCCAGGCCCCACTCTTGTCTGGTCTGTGTTCAAATGGGATGCCTTATGAGCAGTGCAGTTGCAGACTGGTGGTGTGAAGAACATGCACCTTCATGGTAGTACCTGCTTTACAGATCTGGCACCTTTTAACAGCTAAATGTCCAATGTCTCTACCAAACATGTGCCATATGGGATTTTTTCAAAGGCTTATGACTTGACTGCATCTGGGTGTTTTTTTCAAGGGAGAGCAAAAGCTGCGTTTTTGATTAAAAGGCCACCCCTTGCCAAACTGCGTGGCCCTGCTCCAGCTTCGACCTTCCAAACATAACACAGCGTTGAAGAAGCTGAATGACCAGTCTATTTATGTTTACTCATTTCCTTGGTTTTGCATTGGCAAACTCTATTTTTCCTTCACGGGTTCTCACAAATATGCTGAACAAGTTTTGGTTGAAAAAACAAAATCAGGTCTGTGGCTGACATCCAGAATCTAAAATTTCATCCCAAATAATTATGTTCTGGCAACTTTTAAGCAGGGATCTTATTATATAAGATGACTCAGGCAAACTCAGTAATATGCAATCTATCATCTCTAAAATATTGTCAGCCTTTGGAAAGGGAGCGTTTATGACTCTGAATAAAGCGAGAGCTCTGCAATGCCTCGATTGTTATTTCATTAATTCCACTGGATGTTTTAAGCATGGAAGCATCCTTCAGGTACCTAACAAAGCGTCTGCTACGCTGCAAACTGGAAGACTGCAATATCTAAAAATGTTCTGAAGCCACAGAGGAATAAAGCCACTTCTGCGGACTTACTGCGCTGGGCAGTGCCCGTGGCGGAGCAGGGTCCCCGCTGCCCACTCTGCAGGCGGTCCAAGCCCCGCACCTCGTCTTCGCTGTACAGCACCTGGAGGAGGTCACCCTGGTGGGGCTGCAGCTTCTCTGTCCTGTGGGGCCGACGATCGGGTATGGCTACCACCTACAGGGAAGAGGAAAACCATCCCGTTACACCCGGCCTTGGAGATTAGGTGGTCTGTCAAGGTCACGGGAAGCAGCATGGTGCTTGCTCTTCCCACTGCTTTACTGTCGTCCAAAGGGGATTTTGTTGGGTGGGGACTGGGGGATTTGAAGTGTTTGGGTTTTTTGGGTCCTGACTCCGTGCATGAGATGTATAAAAAAGTATGGGAAAATCAAGTGTGGTCTCTCTGGGACCCAGCTATTAGTTGCACCTTTCTCTGTTCTCCTCAGCAGACTGAAATGTGGTCCTTTTCAAGATCTACTGAATAGGATATGCCTTTGAGACAAATCAAATTTAATTTCTTATTGTGTCATATCTTGGGCAATCAGTTAAACTTATGCAATGTGAATTATAAATGCTATTTCTTCATGGCCTCTCCTTTCTTTTGGACTTATTTACATTTCATACCTGGTAAATGACTACAGAGGATACAAGGTGGGGAATAAATCTGCTCGTAGAGATTAATTTTCACAAACATTAGCTCACACAAACAAAACTCACTGAGTGCTGCCTCTTTGAACATTAGGCCCCTTGTATCTCAAACAGAGTGCCTGAAAACGAGCGTGAACAAAATCAAGTTCTTTTCTACATCGATCACGCTAAGCCATGGCACTCACTGTGCTGCCACAGGTAACTGGGGAGGCCAGAGCTACTGTGAGCTTAAAAAAACAGGGATAGGCTCCAAGCAGGTGGAACCATCAGGACTGTTATCCAGGATGGTCCAGAAACAATTTTCTCAAGAAGATTGAAGTTCCGACAGCAGGGAAAGAGTGTTTCATACTTTGGGTTCTTTTATTCTTCTCTGAAGACTTGCTACTGTCATACAGAGAACAAGTTAAACAGGGCAAAGATCCAAACCAGCAAGGAAACAAGATACGTGGCAACTATTCCGACTGTTTCCTATTAGACTTACTTATGTTGATCTTATGTTGGAAGACCAGGAGAAAAGCAGTTACTTGCATCTAACTGATGACTGATAGTTGCCATCTATGTGTTTCATATATAAATACAGTTATTTTTGTCTCAAGAATGAGACCAGCAACTGACCAGTCTGCTATTGGCATAGAAAAAGCCTTAATTCCATCTATTGCTCTGCCTCCTAACATACACTCAAGATAAAAACAAGACCGCATTTAAGCATGTCCCCTCATGCAAAATTGTCCATTTTCTTTAGGTAAGTTTTAACACTGACCAGCAGGACAAGGAGCAGCAACTGCCCAACAGCAGGCAAAAACACTGCTGGAAAGGGCTGGTGAGGCAACCAAAGCCTAATCCAAGACCTAAGAGGGGTTTTCTCTTAGTTCTGTGGATTTTGGCACACAGCCTAACACAGTTCCTGCTCCGTAAGCTACTTAAGGACGTGCCCAGTGCTAAGTTAAAGTCAAAGGGACTACTGGTGTCCTTGAAGACAAGCACGTGCTAAAGGAGGTTGCGGCTGGGGCCCAGCTCTACTGACCACGAATCTGGCACTGCCAGACAGAGCCGAGCCTCAGCATCACTCCGATAATTCAGAAATGAGGGTGATGCTGGTGGTGGGAGGCCTCCTGTTGCTGCTTAAGCAGTTGCCGTTGGCTCTCTCCCAGCTGTCCCTGGACCAGTTCCAGGACCTCCCCATCCCTCTGCAGCAGCTCCTTGCAGGCTGCAGGCTCCCGTGTCCACGCACGGATGTGCAGCCCACTGCATCACCCTGACCACCCGAACCTTGCAAGCTGCTTACCAGAGGCGTTACCCCCCATCACCACAGTGGCATCGGTGAAGACACCTGTCTTCATTACGGATATGATGAGGTGGTGGCTGGCAGGGGTCTCTCATGACAGCCCCTGGAGTCTGCCTCATGTGAATCAAGCTCTTCCAGCTGTCAAAGAATGCTACAAAGCTCACCTTTCCCACCAGCTCTGGAAATAGGCGCAGTGCTCTTGGTCACACTCAGTCTTCTTTGGTGTGTGACAGAAAATGTCTGCAACCCTCTGCTACTGAGACACCTGAAGTTGCTTCTTTTGCATGGTCATGGAAAGAGCATTTTTGGTAAGTAGGATACTGGCTGCAGTTGTCTCTAATCCTGAAAGTGGCTTATTTGATCAGTGTAAACCACCATGAACTTGAAACATAACAATCTGCCTGTGCATTGCAAAGCATGAAATTTAGTTTGGGGAAAGGAAGCAGGATTTTAAACTCCATTAATAGCAGGAATTATTTAGATGCGTTGTCTATGTTTTCAAGATTCCTTGTTACGTGTCATATCAGTAACACCAAAACGCTTTCAAGCAGAAGAATCTGTATAAATAAGTTGCAATGCCATTTTCCATTACAGCTGGAGACAACACAGCTTCAGTTAACATCTCTGTTTGCAGCATTTGACTGTAGTACACTTCTGGAGTTTCTTACCTCCTAACTCAAGCTTTCACCATGACTTTGGCTACCTCACCAATTACCGTAATATGTGAAGACTTATCTAGGTCAGGAAACTAAACCTGCTGTAGCGCAGTTTTGATCTAAACTGGAGCTGACATTTCTCTAGGGTACCTAGGGTAAGGCAGAAGGATCAGCTGGAAGTCACTTTTCTTTTCTAGACGTACCAGGGAATTTAAATCTGTGTGAATGGCAGAGTCAGCCAAACTATGCAGAATTAGTAAACTGCTCTCTAAATAACTACTGTTTTTAGAACCTGTAAGTTCCTTGACCGGCTCAGTCTGTTTGCAGGATGCCGACTCTGAATTCAGAGCTCAGTGAAGTCTCTTTTTTGTGGATTTTACCACCTGGCATACCCGCTGTTGGAATTAGCTGTGTTAAGCGGGGAGCACAGAGGATGCAGGAGGATTGCAGAGCAGTGCAGAGGATGTTCCAAGAACCCAGCCAGTGCTCCTCAACCCAAAATCCCACTGCCAAACCAATAACCAACCAGAAAAGGTGACAAACATCTGGCTTAGGATAAAACTTTGAAGCTGAGAAGCTGAACAACGAAATGCTTGTTAGTGGAGGAAATGCCAGATTTGTACAGTTAAGCTCTTTTTGATAGTCTAATGCTGATCTAATTTTTAATGTGGCAGCACTGGCATGCACAGAGGGATTTGCCATTTCTCTGCAAAGTAGCCCGGTACTGGTATCCAGACAGTTCTACCCAAAGGATTTTGGGGCTAGAAGAGCAAGGGAAGGGAAGTTATCTACTATCACTGGAAATAACTCTTAATAGGGCAATAGGAACTCCAAATAAGCATATTGGTGAAACACTCAATTAAAAAAGAGAAGGTGTTTCCCCCTTTCTCTCACCCTCCCATAGCCATGACAGTGCTTTTGGGATGGGTTCTTGAATGTGATGGAAGTTACCCCCCAAGGTCTGTCATTTGAGTGTTAAATCACTTAATGCCACACTGCTTGAGTATTTCTGCTGCAAAAAAAAGGTCTGGCAGATGTCCACGTTGCTTGCTATTTTTGCCCTTGCCGAGGATTAAAGTTGTGCATCCACTGCAATCAGCAGAGCAGAAGATTTCATGTTAGCTGGGGCATTTCTACAGCACTGACTGCAGGTGCAGAGGTAAAAGTGAAAAATAAATAATCATTCTGCTACTTTTCTGTGGGTCTAGAAATTGGCAATCACAACTTCCTCACAGGCATGTATATTCCAGTACGCACAATTTATTTGAATGCTTGCGCATGAGCTGTAAGCAGCTGCCTCACACTGACGGGGAACGCATAAGTCTAAGAGTTGACTATGCCAGCTGCAATTGTTTGAGAGCCTTGCTTATTTTCTTAGCTGGAGCTGCAGACCACTCCTCAGGCTCGGTGCTTCCACTGCTAATATGGTGATGCCTGCATCATGAGTAAGGGCCAATCAAAGGACATCTTTAATTGGGGTCAGGAAAGCCCCAAAGGAAAACAAAAATCCTCTGAAAATACAGCAACAAACCAGGGACTTTCTTATCTTGTTTTCTTAGACCTTTATGAGTATAGTGCTGCTACAGCAGCTGATCCAATCCAAATGAAATACTAGAGGCTCCCGTTTAGCAGAAACAACAACTATCTATCTGCTGAGATTCAGAACATGATAACGGACATACAGTTGCCCTGGATTTCAATGAGAGCTAGCTGAAAATTTTCAAGCTGAATAGTTTTATGAGAAAATTCTGCTTAGAAGTCTGGGCATTTTGTTGGAAAAGTATCTATTTTGTCAAAAAAATTGAGAAATTATCTGAGCTTTCTGTTTTATTAGGTCAGAATAGTTCACTTTTGGTTTGGACTTTACCGCTATCTTTATATTACGTGGAAAACAAAATATACCAAAGGCATAACAAATAAAAAAGGGGTATCTCAAAATGGCTTATTTTGAGTAACACTCCAGCACTCTGACTTTCATCGTCATTTGGAATGAAGAGTCATTTTGAAACCTCAGTTTGAGTTATGGGACAAAGATAAGATTTTCACAATTTGAGAAAATACACACATACATAGTTTCTACGCAAACATGACAGGCGTGTTATAGACCCTTCCTGGGGACCACTTCAGGCATCCTGTGTAGTATTTGGAACCTATGATACGCTTTAATAACCAGGAGAGGGGATGGGAGTGAGTGTGGCGAGGTTTTTTCCAGTGCACGGGTAAGTGTGGTAAGCAGGGGGGACCTACAGTGCCGTGGGGAGATCAGGGAATCAGGAATATGAAGAGGAGGCTATTTACAAATGAGGATGGGGCTGGGAAGTGGGATAGGGCATGGAAAAAGGAAAGGCCATGGAGCAAAATATTTCAAGGAAGTGCTAGAGAAGAGACAGGTCTGTAGTGAGAAGAAATGCTTTGGCAGAAGAGTCTCAAAAAACTTGTAAAAAGTGCTTTGATACGCACAAGAGAAAGAGGTCGTCATTCCTGCAAGTCAGAACTGTGATAAAAGGATCGTGGAAGGGGTTGTGAAAAGGCCAAGTGGATTTAAGGAGGGAAAACTGGCTCTGAAGACCATAAACCTCACGCCCATGTGTCCAAGTGTCCAAACTTGGAAAACATTTTCTCAGAGCATGAAAAATGTTCAGTTATTTGAATTTGGGGGGTACCCCACCTGCACGGAGTGGGTGAAGCTCTGGCTGTGCCCTCTGTGCCAGTGCACCGGGGGTGAGTCGAGGACAGGCAAGCACCGCTGCGATCAGGGGACAAACATCCTCCCGTGGCTCTCTCAGAGCCATGTTTTTGAGTTGAGGTTACAGTCCATTGCTTGGTGTTTTTCTCCCAAATTCCCCAGGGAATGGGATACTGGCTCCTTGATTACCGCATATGTGTATTGTTATGATTTGTTTGCTTTTCATTGCTGCCTGTCCCTCTGGCACTACTATTAAGGCTTTATGGATAAGAATTAAGTCTGTGATCCCCTCAGATGACCCATGTTGATAAGCTGCTCTGTTCATTTGGACTGGCTCTGCACAGCAAGACCCTATATTTTGAAGTTTCAAAGCGCTTCTGTAAATAAACTGTAGCTTTACAGAAACTCCCCTTTCTGTTTCCCACCCCACTCCCTGCATCAGACACTGACGCACTTCTTTGCCTTGAAAGATCTGCTTCCCATTTATCCACGGCATTTTTAAGAATAAGTGTAGCCAACTAGAATTTTTTAAAAAAAAAAAAAAAGAGGGAGAAAGAAAGGGAGATTTTTCTTACGCTCTTTGTTAGGATGTGCTGTGTACTTTTGGCTCGTCTTCGGGCAGGACTGCAAGCTGTGAAAAGAAGAGCAGGAACATGGTGAGGATGCAGCTGAGGTGGACAAGATGAGGCTACACATGCCTCTAAAAGTCCTCTGTGAGAATACACGGGGGGCACGGTGGGCAGGGGGGGAAGAAGAAAGGGTTTAAGGAGGATTCCGGCTGAAACAACCCAAAATAAAGTCCTTTTTAATGTCATCTCAGAGACCATGCTCTAGCTATGCAATACAGACATCTGTGGGCACAGGGCAACAGCTTTCCCCAAGTTTCTGCACCTCTCCCATAGGCTTCCAGGAGGAACCGTCCTTCTCCTTCCTGAGTTTTGATCTGGCCTCCCACCTGCCAATGCTTCAGAAGGAAATTAGCTTCTCTTTCCATCCAGTCACTTTCAAACAGGACTAGTGTATACATTGACTTTGGAGAGGCCTATCATTTTATCTAGATAGGGACTTTTTCAATAAGCTCAAACTCCTTCGTGACGTCATTTCATTTTAACTGCATGATGACCAAAGCACAACACTTGCACTGAGCCTAGTCTTTTCTTTTCAATCCTCAAAAGGACCCATTTGGTTCCTTAAATTGGGACATTTTGCTTAAAGTCTGTTTCTCAATTTTATTTCTTAGACCCATGAAGACACCAAAATCATAGGCAAAACAGAATCACTAGTCACTAGACACACAAGAGGCCAGGACCATAAGCGAGGCTTTTGACTGGGCTGAAGCGATCTGTTTGGGTGAGGGGTTTTTTGGACAAAGTGAAGGTTGTTTAACCACTTGTTATTTCAGTTTGACTTGAAAGTAGCCTGAAAGACCCTGTGATACTCCCAGCTCTCCCACTCATCATATCTTACCCTTTGCTCTTTAAAATTATTACCCTCCCCTGTGTTCAGGCTACGGGAGCTGTAGGATTTAGCAGCCAGTGACAGAAACAGGCCTGCAAAAACCTGCCAAACTCAGAGAATTAACTCCAATTCTAAAGGCTGACCCTGAGGGCAAGGCACATGAATGGGGGTTTCCTATTCAGGCTCCATGTATAAACCAAAGGCTTTGAAGAGCCAGGAAGGTTTGTTACGGGATGATGACGGGTGACTCTTACTCTCCAGGTGAGCTTTCCTTTACATTTTTGGCATACATTCAACTCCAGGAGTTGCAGTGCTTATAGCTGCTTTGTATTAATGTTTGCAAAGAGTTTTGAAGCTGTGGAAGCAGCTGGAGGTCATCCAAGGCTGCTCGTTCCTGCAGCCAAACTCTTCTCCTCTGATGGCAGGAATAACAAGTGACCGGGCTTTCCAGGGCTCCGGCACAAGCAGAGCTGGCAGTGGGACCAAAGTCACTCTTCCTAGAGAGCTTGTGTTTGTCTAAAAGCCACCCTTCGATACCCCAGTGAGCATATAAGTGCTCAGCATTAGGACCCCACTGGATAGAAATGAAGTTTTAGCCTATGCTCTGCCCATAGTGAAACAGCACAGTAACAGGGGAGCTGATCAATCTTGTCCGGGGTCCTTGCCAGCGACTCGCTGCAGCACAGGGTACTTCCACACTGAACTCATCACCAGTAAGTTATCTGCTTGCTTGAGAGTGTGCTAAGCTGTCAGTTCAATTACGGTCTGTTTTGCATGGTGTGATATCCTCAGGGATCCCTACTGCCTTCTCCTGCAGGACACATTTTATATTTTAAACCATGGTGAGTGTGGGACCAGACAAACATAATGAAAGTGAGTTTTTTTCCTAGGAATATGTTGTAACTTGTTTTTGAAGCTGTTGCATTGACCTTTACTTCTGGAATTTCATTGTGTGAGGTCTAATTGCTCACAAGAAAAACACTGAAGTGCAGAAAAGTCTAGTGAATGCAAGGAATTATCTTCTTGTCTCCCTGGTATTTTATGTATTTCATTGGACAGCGTGAGAAGCACAGTTTATACAGATTTCTACCAGAAGCAAGTAACTGCTGTGCTGTTATTGGTACCCAGGCTGGCGCACAAGGAACAACACATAAATGTGCCTAATGGTAATAAATTTGTGCATTTTCAGAGTACGTATATGACCCACAGTCCAACTCGCTGCCTGTCGTCTGTCACAGCGAGTGGCAAATGGCTTGCAGGGGCTGAAGAAAGACAAGGCATGAAAGGGAAGTCACAGCACCAGCAAACATGCAATTACTTGAATAGCCATTGAATGAAGAGTGAATTACGGAGGTAGCCAGAAGTGACCCACTTGTGCAGGAACACAATGGCAGCAATGCAAACAGTGGGGCTGCAGGGCTCTCCCTGCAAAGATGGTTTTCTGCAGGGAGTGCGAGCAGGAAGGGAAGAATGAATCCTTGCAGATGATGTTTGTGGATTTGTCTGCAAAAAGATGTTTGTATGTACAGCCCAGTTTTCGGGCAACAAAAACAATTACAGTGATGGTTCACTTTGTCATTTCCACTTATATTCTGAAATTAAGCAGCTGAGAGCTCATGCTCGCAGCTTGCAAATAAAGATCTGATCTGGCCCCACAATTTGTTTTCCCTGCTTCTACCTGCTTTCTCGTTGCTGAAATATGCAGCCATTGAGTTTAAACTAATTTGTTCAATCAAATGCAGGCTGGGCTTTGTCCGGTTCTTACTCTTCATTACAAGCAATTAATGTTAATCATGCATTCATTTCCAGGGCATGGCTTTGGAAATGTTCCACTTATTGAGCCAGCAGACTTAAATTCAACATTCATGCAGTTCACCCAGTTCATCTGAGCTGCTAACTGCTTGCAGAACTTCATCTTCTTTTCTATTACACAGAATAGCCACACAGTTGCAAGCTGTCACTTTAGCAATTACCTCATAGGTATATCAACATCGATTCCAGATCTCCCAATTTCGCTAGCGCAAAGATTTTACACAGCCACAATGTCAAAGCACCTGCATGGATTATCTCCAGAAACAGGCAGCAAGTGCTGGACTGCAAGCAGAGCACGGCACGGCACGGCAGAACAGATGAGCTGCTCACTTCAGAGATTTCCCTGGTGCTAAACACCCCATCCATCTAAAAGACAACACCATAGCGGTTGTTACAGTTTTGAGGTACTCACATTTGGATGAAATCACAGTGGTGAAAACTTCTAAATTTTCATCGCTGCAGCTGTAAATCTGGTGCATTTTCCACCTCTCCCTCCTGACTGCCTTTCAGCTTCATGCAACCGCTCTGAACTTCTGGTAAATAGGTTTCACTAATCCAATCTGGCTCTGTGATCATTGTCCAGATCTACAAAGGACAGACTGATGCTGTGATCTCATCTCATTCCATATTCTTCATTGCAACATTTTCTGCTCCCATCTGCCTTTCTATGAATACTATTAATGCAAAGATTTAATTTAGCTGTTACTTAAGCCTCTACTCAGATAGAAACATTTTATTTTATGTCTCCTTTTACCAGTTTGGAGAATCCTCTAGAATAAATGGCTAATAATTAAAGTCTGTTCTGTGCAGCCAATGTATAGGCAAATAAATGTTTGCAGAAGTACTGCAAGGATTTTTAAAATAAGTTGGGTTAATACTTTGTGGACTTTAACACATTTATCGTAAAAATTTGTTCCTCCCGTATAACAAGGAGCTGATTCTAGGTGTATTAAGAAAAGCATTTTGTGCTTTACCTTTTAAAGTTCATAAACTAATACCTGAATCCTGGGCACGTCAGTGTAAAATTTCAAATGCAGTTGACTAAATCAGGGCACGTCAGGCGGATGTACATAGGTCTATATGCCCCTACACTTCAGCAGCTGCAGAGGGGAGGGCAGGTGGCTCAGTCATAGGTGGGTTCCTGCATGTCTTGATGGTTCTGGGGCCTAATTCCATATTTATGCACTTCAGTAAAGGGTCTTCTTGCCAAAGCTTTTCATTCCTTAATGCTCCCATCAGAAATTGTTCCTTTCCACATCTATGAAAACCAGCCCCCTCAACTTCTGGTGATTTACTGCTGCCATGGACACCTAAGATGATAGGAAATTTTGGCTTGCAGGCTCCAGCAACTGATGTAGCAGAAACACTTTCAAGTGTGAATAATTATATTAAATTATCAGTCTAATGAATAGCCTTCATTGCTAGCACGTGTGCATAATTAACACAAAAACTAGTGCTGTCTTCTCCTATAGACGTCTGCCACCAGCAGTCCCAGATGGAAAGTGCCAGCAAACATGGGCTGTCACTGTCATATTCGTGTAACATTTCTTACTCAAAATAATAAATATTGGTCAAATACAGATCCCGAGCCTGGAAGCATTTTGGTTGAGTGGAAGGTGTCACTGTTTCAAGAAAGAAGCAAGTGAAGAGAAATGGGTATCACTTGTCACCTCCCAGGGCATCCTCCTGCTGTCCAGGGGCAGCAAAGCCATTGCGGGGCTGGGGGCATTGTCCCAGGAAACCGTGCCGTGTCTGAAATGGGCGGTGGGATGGCAATATAATCAAGCAAAAGTTCAATTAGTTTTTGATTTATTGCGCCACATGTTCTGTTTGTATGACTGATGTCATTAACATCAGGCTCGGCTGGCGCATTCATCTGTCTCTGCCCGGCTCCCTCTGAAGGCGCACACACTCAACAGATGGGGAGCTGCACGGGTGCAAATGCAATTGTTTATCCCCCTATTGTTCCCGTGTCAAGCAATCAAACCAAATCCATTACCCACCGAGAAAAAGATCAGCGCACCGTCCATTCAGCAGTGAATGGAGCAGAGGTGGTTACGCAGGGAGGCTTTAAAGCTTTCAAAAGGATAAAAAAAAATAATGAAGAGCAACACTGAATAGTTGACCAAAAAAAAAAAAAAAAAGCTCTAACAAATCTAACACACCCTTTTTTTCACCTTTGGATATTCAGAGTCCTGTAAGAGGCACTTTTGGATCTGAGTCATTGTTTTCCTAGTTATAGGTATGACCTAAAGGTATTTTTAAATCTTAGCTGGGGTTTAACATTGGAACAAATATTTGGTGTTTCATCATGTTGGGGGGTGGTGGGGATGTGGAAACTGAAGTGAGAGTCAAGAGCTGGTTACCAGCTGGCATTCATGGCTTTATAGGTTACCTTTGGAGCAGGTAGGCTTTGAACACCTATCTTTACAAGGAATGTGATGCTCTGCAGATGAGTCACTCTCTGTGCAGAGAGCTGACAAAAAGCTCTCACATCACTTCCAGACAGAAAAATAGGGCTCAGGAGGGCCAATATAATCTGTCTCATCTGGGAATTAATTTTCCCCCGTTCATGAAAGGGAGTTTGCTGCTTCATTCTACCCAGATCTTACAGGGTAGTCAAGCACTATGAATGCCCAGGGTTTTGCAGGAAATCTTCGTGTGGCTTCAAGAGAAGGACTGCACATATCGGGCTACTTTTTTCTAGCTGTCTGTGAGTTATTTTGGATAAATGTCTTGCTTTATCTAGCTACAAAATAGGTGTGATAATACCTGCCAAGAAAGCGTACTCTCAAGCTCAACTGCATGTAACCTGCTGAAGAACAGCAGGCAGTAATTTTAGACTTGCGGAAGATACTCTCCACGGTGTCCAACCAAGGGACTGCTTGCAGAGCCACATCAGATGATTTCACATAGTATCCCCCTCCGGCTCCCTACTGACCTAACAAGAGTTCAGTCTGTGGTGGGAGCAGGAAACCAAATGTTTATTGATCCTACGAATCCTTTTTTATCCCCCAAATTGCATAAAATATCTAGAAACTAGGCTCAAATTTTTCCTCACTGCTAAACACAATTAATAAGCTATTAATTTAATTCACATGGTGCCACTGCAGCCATGAGAAGACCCAAAAAAGTTTTTGCACTGGGGTGTATCTTTGACTGAAGGCTCCCAAGCCAACATGTGGAATCCAAATTCCTCGCTGTGGGCTGCGATATATCTCTGTTTACGAAATACCTGAACTCCTCGTGTTGTCAGTAAATGGTGAAAACAATGCGGAAAAAACAAAACGGAGGAACTTGGCAACTAAAGGTGAATGGGGACAACGGAGGCGGAGGAGGAGGACAACTCAGGACACAAGAGCAGACATAGGGTGTCTGGCAAAACAGCCACCTAACCTGAACTGCAGGTCTGGGACAGGGAAGGTATTTGATTTTTGGGAACGTGGGCAGAAAAGAGGGAGAAGTGGAGAAGAGGAAGAGACGTATGCTGAGGCTGAGGTAAAAACAACTGGTGAAAACATCATAAGGAGCAGTAAATCTTGTCAACATGGCAGAAAATCCCAGAAGTTGGCAAAATGTTCCTCTGGGGAGGCGGCAAGGGTGCTTTTTCCCATGGGCTGGATCTGTTCAGCCACATTTGGAAGAAACAAGTGTAGATGCCTGTCCTGTTTACCAAGTACACCAAAGTTGGTAACCTTAAAAGGAATCCAATAAAAACAAATTTGAATTATGGTTACAAAAAATGCAATTAAAACTTTGAGTGATTTAAGAGAAGTATCAGAAACCTTATTTATTCTGGCCTTCGTAAACAAATGCCTTTCCAGCACAGCATTCTTCCAGCGAAATCAGTGGGAAGCATCCCTGTACTCCCAGCATATGCAAGTGATATTGCTGAGGGATTCCCTGGCCCGCAGAGGACAGAGCTCTTCCCAAGGCAGGTCTCTGGCTTCTCCCTGGATCTTGTACCCTGTTGCGTAAGAGGCGACTCTAATCTGTACTGAGCCACTTGAGCCTATTTCTTCCCGTTAGCTGGGCAATATGATAAGGATAAACCACAGGTATTTTTGGAATAGGATTGTGAACCAGAGGTATGCACAGTTAACCACTTAAAAATAAGATGCGATAAAACTACCCATGCATGCTGCAGACATTTACTTTAAAACACTTCTGCATGATGCAATGCAAGTGGAGGTTTTTGTGTAAGGAAAATTGCTTTGTTTCATTTTAGGGCCACAGAATTGCAACTGCCAATGACTGAAAAGTAAAACCAACAAAAAAAGCAAAATATGAAGTGGGCTTCTCATACAAAGTCTGTTATTTTTCTCTAAATGAGAGGAAGAGAGAGACAGATATGCTATCAACAACTTCACCTCATACTTATAGCAGTCTGCACAACTAGTTCAACATTAAAGTAGCACTGCGTGGCTGAAAGGTCTGTGAATAAGTGAGGAATTTTCAAAAGTAACATTTTAATTTGCATCTGGCTGGAAGCTGCTGTAACAGAATTTACGAATGGGAATAAGATCGAGGCATCTAAAAAACCTTCTGAACCTTAAATTCACTATAGGGGACCAGGAGAGAGGGATGCAAGCGTTGTGCAGTTTGAAAAGGGCTACTGCACAGACTTCTCTGCTAATCAGGAAAGGAAATACCAGCCAGACCTGGAAGCCAGGCTGAAGGCATCCCCCCACTAGTTACAGAAAGATACTGCAGGATCCTGAGAAAAAAACCCCCAAGCCTGGTTGGCTCCTCTTAAAAAAGTTACATATAGATAATTGGGCATTCACAAATTTGCTCTAAGCTTGTAAAACACACTCGAGTAAGTCCATACAATGATTAGCGAGAAGCACAATGCCCAGCACTGCAAGGTTCAAGTCCCGCAGAGCTTGTGCCAGCAGCAGGGATTGCACTGAGCCAGCATTAAAGCTAGGGCCAGGCTGAGCACGTGGAGGCTTAACAAGCTTTCATACACTGCTCATGCACTGGTAATCCACAGAAAGCATTAAAAATGTCAACAAAAGAGCGATATGTCCAAATTGGGCTGTGACAACAACAGCTTATTAAGATGCCAAACTTCAATTACATTTGCCCTTGATTAATTCATTTTTCAAGCTAATTGATCAGTGAGGTCTTTATTCCCCTGATAAAGCACAATCATTTTTGGATGGGGCTTTTTCACTCCCAATTTTTTCCTTTAAAACATTTTAAGATTATTTTGACTATTGGCTCCTGATGTGAACAAAAGCATTTTTGGACAAACAAGCGCATTAATTAAAGTTTGTCCTTTGGTTCCTGGATTTGTGCGGTAGTAGCTCTCTTGCTGCAACTGCATGTTATGTCTTACACCATACGGAAGAAAATCCAGTGCTTGGGTAACCAGGCACAAACTGCTTAGGATTCCTCCCATGGATAAGTCTAAAGAATGAGGCAACCTGAACTGTCACCTTACTTGTCTCTAGTGTGTCCTCATGCAGCCGTCAAGCTCCTTTTGCTACGTGCAACACACGTGCTCTGTGGGATGAAGGTCTTTGGAGGGTATCAGATGGCATTGCCTCCTCTGGCCTAAGTTCTGCGTGAAAATGAGACTAAATTTAAAACAAGGACCATCATTACTGGCACTCTGAGACCCCTGTGCTAGAAACTTAGAAAATGGGAATAGGAAGGAGAAGCTGCACTAAAGGCACAGAAGCAGGATCAAATTTATGAGTCCCCTTTTGGTCCAGATTTAAGCTATGGTGCCTGTGTGAGGCAGCAAGATAGCACAGGAGATGGCACCGCAACAGAGGAGGTTTTAGGATACAGTGGGGCCACCAGTATGGAATTGCTGTGTCTCAGAAATGTGAGACTTTTGAGGTAGCTTTTGTGTGACAAGTACGTCAAATGGCCATACACCGTATGGCTACGAGTTGGGAAGGGGAAACTGGGGGACTCCCTCTGATGCCAATTGTGCTAAAAAGGGTTTTGGAGAGATAAAGCGGGTTATCTTGTCTCCCTGCTGGTTTGGTCTTTGGCCTCTTTACTGACGCTGCCAGCAGGGGTGTCAAAGATCTTCTCCTTTAAGTACCTGACTTGTTTCTAGGAATCTGATTAAAGCAGATCACCTCAGATAACAAGAGGAATTAATGCTGCAAATACATAGGAGGGGATTTTCAAGCTCATAAGCTACATAGAGGTCAGTCCTTTTCAAGTCACGCAGCCTCCGAGATCTTTGATTTTCGCAGAACTGATGATCTTTACTTGTCCCTTTCCTCTGTCCTATTAGCCTTTACACTTAAACACTTACCGTTATTAATTAGTTCTGGTTGTAATTTCTTCAGTTGCTCTGTCCACTACATGGCACATGCTGTACAGAGGTAAGCCCAGAAGAAAGAAAACCAAAAGCAAACAGGGAAGAGTTTTTGGGGGCTTTGACATGGCACATTCTCCTTAATAACTACGTAGTTTTAGATTCTACATCCTTCGGGTTTTTACAGTGTTTTGTAAAATGCATATTCTCATCTTAGATCATAGAATCATAGAATTATAGAATCATTAAGGTTGGAAAAGACCTCTAAGATCATCAAGTCCAACCATCAACTAACACCACCATGACTCCTAAACTAGGCCCTGGAGTGCCACGTCTACACCTTTTTTGAACGCCTCCAGGGTTGACGACTCCACCACCTCTCTGGGCAGCCTGTTCCAATGCCTAACCACTCTTTCGGTAAAGAAATTCTTCCTAATGTCCAATCTAAACCTCCCCTGATGCAACTTGAAGCCATTTCCTCTCGTCCTATCGCTAGTTTCTTGGGAGAAGAGTCCAGCACCCGCTTCCCTACAACCTCCCTTCAGGTAGTTGTAGAGAGCGATAAGGTCTCCCCTCAGCCTCCTCTTCTCCAGACTAAACAACCCCAGTTCTCTCAGCCGCTCCTCATAAGACTTGTTTTCTAGTCCCTTCACCAGCCTCGTTGCCCTTCTCTGGACACGCTCCAGCACCTCAGTGTCCTTCTTGTACTGAGGGGCCCAAAACTGAACACAGTACTCGAGGTGCGGCCTCACCAGTGCCGAGTACAGGGGCACGATCACTTCCCTACTCCTGCTGGTCACACTATTCCTGATACAACCCAGGATGCTGTTGGCTTTCTTGGCCACCTGGGCACACTGCCGGCTCATGTTCAGCCGGCTGTCGACCAGCACCCCCAGGTCCTTTTCTGCCGGGCAGCTCTCCAGCCACTCTTCCCCAAGCCTGTAGCGTTGCATGGGGTTGTTGTGACCAAAGTGCAGGACCCGGCACTTGGCCTTGTTGAACCTCATACAGTTGGCCTCGGCCCATCGATCCAGCCTATCCAGATCCCTCTGCAGGGCCTTCCTTCCCTCGAGCAGATCGACACTCCCACCCAGCTTGGTGTCATCTGCAAACTTGCTGAGGGTGCACTCAATCCCCTCATCCAGATCATTGATGAAGACGTTGAACAAAACCGGCCCCAGAACCAAGCCCTGGGGAACACCGCTCGTGACCGGCCGCCAACTGGATTTCACTCCATTCACCACCACTCTCTGGGCTCGGCCATCCAGCCAGTTTCTTACCCAGCAAAGTGTACGCCCATCCAAGCCGTGAGCTGCCAGCTTGTCCAGGAGAATGCCGTCGGAGACCGTGTCAAAGGCCTTACTAAAGTCCAGGTAGACAACATCCACAGCCTTGCCCTCATCTACTAGGCGGGTCACCCGGTCATAGAAGGAGATCAGGTTGGTCAGGCAGGACCTGCCTTTCATGAAGCCATGCTGGCTGGGCCTGATCCCCTGGTTGTCCCGCACCTGCCCGGTGAGCTCACTCAAGATGAGTGATGTTCCCCTGAAGTCTGACATTTCTATATCCTCTCAACTTGGTCAACCATGTTATAACCATGTTATATATTCAGGCTCAATGTCTCAGCTGTAAGCAACTGTATGCACAAGTCTACGCACATGTCAGGTTTTTTACCAATGCCTTGTTTGCTGTGCACATGCAGATGTCTCCAGTGAAGGACATGCTTAGACCTTTAGCACCCATCAGCCTACCCTGCGCTGCCTTTGTTCAGCGGGTTGGCGTTTTAGCTCGGCTCTGTTGGGTAGGTCCCTGAACTGCGCTTTGCAGTTGGTGACATGATCGTTTCCGACACAAGAAGTCAGAAATGGTTACTTTACTATCAAAATCTGCCCCCTAGCTCTGTGCTCAGTTTTACCAACTGAGTAGTCCTAATTTTAGGACTTCCATTTAAAATGCAAATACAGTAGTTATGAAGTACATCAGCTTGACCGCACCAGGAACTAAACTTAGGAGACGGCTACACGAAGGCTGTGGGACGTGCTCCTCTAGGATGTCCTAACTGCCAGAAATGTGAGTGGCACCACTGTGAGTCTGTCTGAACGGGACCCGCGTGCTCCAGAAGCGGGAGCAGAGGCTGCAGCCCTGCAGGAGGGAACGCCACCGTGCCACCGCTCACAGCACAGCACTGACACGGTTTCAACCCTTCCTGGCTTGGAAGGATGACCCTGGAGAAGGACTGATCCACTGAAACAAGCGTTACAGAGGCTCTGAGGTTTTAGTGCAAGGCAAATGCAATTCAGGCTCCATTCACGTTAATTCCCATTTCTCGCTGCTCAGATAAGCACGTAGTGACAGCTTTCACGAGGCAGGGACCTGTCCTTTGGAAAATGGATTACGACCACCAACTCCCGCACATAAACTAGTGAGCAACCATCTAATGGTCACTAGAGAGACACCACAGGTCTGTGCTGGTGACCTAGAGGTTAAAAGCCTTTCTTTGTCCTTCTGAATCCCTGAAGCTTTCAGACCCCTGATCAGGCGGGAAGTTCTGATCTAAACGACCATTAATCTTCCTTAAGGTGAAAAGGTCAGAAGAGCAAGTTATTCAATGTTAACTGTTTTTTATGCCAACAAAAAAGCGTCTTTATTTCCAATGCTGTCTTAAAATATACAGCAACACTTAAACACCCAAACTTTCACAGTGATTTTTTGAAAGTGATGTCAGCTTTTAGATAGATGACAAAGTCCACACACAGTGTCAGCCCCCCACAGCTGTGTCCATAGCCATACCAACAATGCCACACAATGGCGTCCTTAAATCTCATAAAGGCAAGCCACAACGCCACAGAATGAAGCGATAACGTATTGGAGCTGCTGACAATCAGTCTTTAACATGTGTTATCCATTTGACTGCAGGTGTAAATCAGCATTTCAATGTCAAGTTGGTAATTTAAGGCTGTATGGTCAAACATCCAAACAGCGTACCCCAGGAAAAGCACAAGTGCATTGTTAGAGTAGGTCAAAGTCACTGCAAGTCAGGGAACACAGAGGAAAAGTTCCACATCAATAAAGCAGCGTTTGTGCTGTGATATATATATATTTCATGATACAGTTGTATCAGATTAAATTAAACATTTACCGGAGCTCAGACGACAGTGTGGGCACAGCCATCATTCTGTTACCGCTTGATTGACTTTGCTGGTGTACGTGCTGCCAGTGTATGTGGCCGCAGAACCAAGCTCTGTGGCTCTACAGTGTGACGTGAATTAACACGGCTCTCCAAAGGACGTGGGTCACATTTCCTCTGCTTTCACTTAACTGTGCCAGCTCATGGATGTGCATTAACTTTTGCCCCTTTAATTCCCATGTTCAGAGAAATAAGGAAAATATCTGCTGCCATTTGTTGTATTTAGAGTTCTCTGAAAACCGAGTACATGTAATTTTTCAAAAGAAACCAAAGACTGAAAGTATTTTTTTCATCCCCTCTCCTATTACCAGGAAAGTAGTTAACTTAAGACCCTGATTAACATTCCACTGAGCTGTGTCAAATGGTTCTTCCTCTTACTGTTATTATTTGGCTGCACGTTTTCTACCAACTCGCTCGTGGCAGCTGTTTCAGTACAATGGGAAAAAAAGAAAATGAATGGCATTTTAGTGGCTTATTTAATGGAAGCCTAGAACTGGCAAAATATAAAACTGCATTCAGAAATGCTGCATCGAAGGGAACTGCAGCCTTCCTAGTAATAGCGCAGGTTTGGGTTTTTTTTTTTTTGTCTCAGTTTCACTGAGAAATTCAGAACAACAGTAGAAGCTTCTGCTTATTCTCATGGACAACTACACATAAAAAATATGCACTAAACATTTTGTAACAAATGGAGCCTGCATGATTTCTCATATGCGCACTGCAGGTAAGTACAAAGGTAACTGCCTGCAGAAGAAACTGCACGTGCAAAGAGAGCTGAGACCTCTGCAAATTCAGTCACTGGCAGTCCCGCCACACCGTTGCTCAGAGGAACCTCTTCTTCTGCAGGAGACCTGGTGACAAGTCAAAGATGGAACCAGGTTTCCAGGCAGGATTAGTAGGGTGGGTAGGTGTGGAAGACCCTCTTCTCACTGCCCAGGACTGACCCTGCAGCAGACAAGCAGTCTGTGTACCGCTGGGTGAGCTACAGCTCCTGGAGAGATCAGGAAAGTCGTCACATCACTTTCTGTATTCACTAGCTGGTGTTTGAATTTAAATTAAGTTCCCTTTTATTTAGGAAGCACTCAGGGATGATCTGAGGAAAAATGGAGACCATACCTTTAGGCCTCCTGCGGCACTGCATCGGGTTGCCCTTGTCCCTTCTCCAGACATGCTTAATGCAGTGATGGATTTATTAAGTTGGAGCTGTTGAACCCAAGGCATACTGCACATGTCCTGGAGCACTGTGACGCTTAAGCAGATTTGCTCGGGCGTTAAGGAAAGTGCCTAGACATAGTTTTGCTGTGTGTCTCTTAACCATCACTCTTTCTCATCCATTTTTCAGGTCTCAGGGGGATGGAAAACCAACCACAAGACAGAAGATGACAGCCTTGGCACATTGTCTTAAAGTGAAGATGGTGCAACGAGGAATGAGCATGCACGCTAACCTACCTGTGATTTCTTCCAAGTTTATTCACAGAGGATGATGGTGAGAGTTTTTGTAGATTTAGGCATGTTGGTTACATATTTTTTGCTTCATTCTCTTTTTGCTTTAAGTGCTGGGAAAATCAGCAGTGGAATGGGAAGAGGCAAGGGAAAAGAGGGACTGGACAAACTATTGCACCAGCTGCCCCCACTTCTACTGATGCCTAGCAGCAACCCTGTGAGCTCTGAGTACCTTGAAAAGGGAGTGGGCTTTCCATTTTGTAGTCCAGGTAAAACTATACCCGCTGTTAAACTATTTTCACCAGCACTACACATGCACTTGTTCATACTTGCTCCCCAAAGCTAACCTTATCACTGTAGATGGACTGAGTGAGTAACCAGATGGGCCAGGGTTCGGTTTGTGTCTGCCTGCACGAAACTTGGAGAATACAGGACTAGGGGAGAGAAGTAGCAGGTCAATGTCCACAGCAAGAATCATGAATGTGGTAACTCCTACTCTACTAGGAGTCCCTAGAGGCTCTCAAACCATTCTTCTGTCATGACTGAATAGCTGCCATTTATGCTTCCTTAAAACCTGTTCAAAAACCATGGTCCAGATAAACTGAGCATTTGTTCTTTTTTATATAAAGACTGACAAATCCTTTTCTATAGTTACAGCTCTTTAAGCCAGAAAGTAAGTCTCTGACTCCACAGGGAAGAGGGAGGGACTCAATCAAGCCCTACTGCTAACAAGTAAGACATACAAAGATTGGTAGTGTTGTCATGAAATATGTAATACTACTTACAACTATGTACCGGTTACACAGAGCAAGGTGTGCAGAAAGCATCTGAAATGTTCACAGAAATACCATGCAGCAGTTCGGGTGCTTTTATTTCTGGAATGCCTCTAACATCGCTCTCGATTGTCACCCATGATACAATTATTTTGCCTGCACAGCACCAAGCTCACCAGGCAAATGATGTTGCAGGAAGAGTCACTGTGCTCTGGGAAGCTAGTGAAAACCTACTTTCTCTCAATGGTTTTGGTTCATAGTTACTTTATAAAATTGAGGTTAACATGACTTGGTTAGAGATCATCTAGGCAAACTGGATCCTCACAAATCCATGGGCCCTGATGGGATGCACCCATGAGTGCTGAGGGAGCCGGCAGATGTTCTTGCTAAGCCAGTCTCCATCATCTTTGAAAGGTCATGAAGGACAGGAGAGGTGCCTGAGGACTGGAGGAAAGCCAATGTCACTCCAATCTTCAAAAAGGGGAAGAAGGAGGACCTGGGAAACTATAGGCCAGTCAGCCTCACCTCCATCCCTGGAAAGGTGATGGAACAGTTCATCCTGGAGGTCATCCCCAGGCATGCAGAGGAAAAGAAGATTATCAGAAGTAGTCAGCATGGATTCACCAAGGGCAGATCATGCTTGGCCAACCTGATAGCCTTCTATGATGGTGTGACTGGCTGGGTAGATGAAGGGAGAACAGTCGATGTTGTTTACCTCGACTTCAGCAAGGCTTTCGACACTGTCTCCCATAACATCCTCATAGGTAAGCCTAATTAGGAAGTGCGGCTTAGATGAGGGGACAGTGGATTGAGAACTGGCTGAACGGCAGAGCTCAGGGGGTTGTAATCAACGGCGCAGAGTCTGGTTGGAGGCCCGTAACTAGCGGTGTTCCCCAGGGGTCTGTACTGGGTCCAGTCCTGTTCAATATATTCATCAGTGACCTGGACGAAGGGATAGAGTGTCCCCTCAGCAAGTTTGCCGACGATACAAAACTGGGAGGAGTGGCTGATACGCCAGGAGGCTGTGCTGCCGTCCAGCGAGACCTGGACAGGCTGGAGAGCTGGGCCGAGGGGAACCGAATGAAATTCAACAAGAGCAAGTGTAAGGTCCTGCACCTGGGGAGGAACAACCCCATGCACCAGTAGAGGTTGGGGGTTGACCTGCTGGAAAGTAGCTCTGCTGAGAAGGACCTGGGAGTGCTGGTGGACGGCAAGTTGAGCATGAGCCAGCACTGTGCCCTTGTGGCCAAGGAGGCCAACGGTATCCTAGGGTGCATCAAAAGGAGTGTGGCCAGCAGGTCGAGGGAGGTTATCCTCCCCCTCTACTCCGCCCTAGTGAGGCCACATCTGGAGTACTGTGTCCAGTTCTGGGCTCCCCAGTTCAAGAAGGACAGGGAACTGCTGGAGCAAGTCCAGCGGAGAGCTACAAAGATGATCAGGGGACAGGAGCACCTCTCTTATGAGGAAAGGCTGAGAGACCTGCGTTCGTTCAGCCTGGAGAAGAGAAGGCTGAGGGGGCATCTTATCAATGCTTACAAATATCTAAAGGGTGGGTGTCAAGAGGATGGGGCCGGACTCTTTTTGGTGGTGCCCAACGACAGGACAAGGGGCAATGGGCACAAACTGGAACACAGGAAGTTCCACCTGAATATGCGAAAAAACTTCTTTACTGTGAGGGTGACAGAGCACTGGGACAGGCTGCCCAGAGAGGTTGTGGAGTCTCCTTCTCTGGAAATAGTCAAAACCCGCCTGGACGCGGTCCTGTACACCCTGCCCTAGGTGTGCCTGCTCAAGCAACGGGGTTGGACAAGATGATCTCCAGAGGTCCCTTCCAGCCCCTACCATTCTGTGATTCTGTGACAGAGTTAAATACTGCTCTCAAACACTTTCAGAGAAGCTTGTGTTTATAGCAAGTACAGTATTATTGGTTATTTGCATTCCAGTATCATCTATAGGCAGTAACAGATACATCATGGAGGGCTTGAGTAACAGAGCAGCAGCAGAAGCCACAAGAACAAGCTGCCCAGATTTCACACACATGCCCAACCACTGCCAGGCACTCACAATTACAGTTTCACCCCAGCTCCCCATAGAAATGCCAGGCTCATGTGCACAAAACAGGCATGTTCAAAGATACAGATATCTTTGACCAACTATGTTTTCTCAGTACAGAGTAATTTAGTAAGACAATACACGAAAAACCCCGGTAACTCTTCAGCTGTGAATAAAACTACCACTGCCCAGGAGCCAGCGCATGACTCCCTGTCACATGATCAGTATTTTTGAAAGACAGCACTGTGGGCTGGCTTGAGCTCCCTTGATTTTTCCTCAGAAAATTTCCACTAGTAACTAATAATTGGTAGTGGGAGAACACTTGTGTAACACATGTCCATAAGTAGGATTTCACAACCAGTTTAAGCCACTCAAAGACCCTGATGCTGCCAAAGAGGTGTGGGAAAAAGGAATGGCCCTTCTTACAGCACCATCTGCTTATGTTGGGTTAGGTATTATATCAAACCTTTTGTCTCATCTATAAAATATGGATAAAACCTACTGTATCAGAGGGGTGTGTGAGGCTTAATTTAAAAAATAGCAAGAGCTCTGGGTTAGCTGGTATAGGAACTTAAGTGCAAGGTTCTGTCAGTTGAAAATGCAGCCTGCTAATAACTGCCATACTGGCATAAATGGCAAATAAAAAGTGTGCTGGAAGGAAATACTCTGCATTCCTAACTAGCCCATCAAAGTGCTCCGCTGCAGTGATGAAACCCATGTGCCGTTCAGTTTCCCAGAAACCATATTCTCCCCAAACACAGCATGGCTGCCATGAATTAGGCTCCTGGAAAAAAGATTCTCTCTTCAGGACTCTATACTGCTACCACAGCCTGGAGAAAGACAGGAGTGGAAAGATGGAACAGGACAAAAGATTATATACAAAAGGGTTTGACAAAAAGGTTTTTTTCAAACATGGCAGCTTTGCACAATACAATAAAGTGAATCCCTCACCCCTTGCTATTACAACATCAGCCTTTGTGACAGAGGTTCTTGTGAGCAATTTCAGCAGAGGACAAGATTCAGAAGGACATGGAAATCAAATGTATGTCTCAGCACAGGCTGAGGCATCCTGAGAGTACAGTCCCTACAGCCACTAAACCCATCCTGTGGTTAAAATCTCCAGTCTTCAACTAGTAGCCATCCACCTATTTTAACTGAGCATTAAAACAGATCCAATGTCAATATCCAGTACACAGCTGTCCTCAGATTCTAGGATAGCACTAGCTTTATCAGACAAACACAAGAATGCAAAGGTGTAAATATAGAGCCTTCTACTTCAACAAGGTGACTGAAAAGTGCTCCCTCCCTAGCAGAAAGAAATAAGCACACCAGAGGTTATGGGGTGGTTCTCACATTTGTCTTGTGCTGTGGTAGCTGCATGAATCAGATGCTGAAAAGGTCCAACACGAAGCAGAATCTGATTTAAATGAACTGTACACACAACCGTGTGCACTTTTTAAAAAAAGAAAAATAGTATTAAAATTTTAGTTTCATTTCTCCCTTTCCCACTTCTCTTTCTCAGTTGACAGTCAACCAGCTGGTTAACTGCTCTGAACGTGCACACTCATTCCCACATTTAACCAGCGCTCCCAGTGGGGCACTGTGCAGCCATATGCTACACCACCACTTTTTAATATTGAACCACAGCACACTGCCACTTCCTTAAGCTGGTGGCTGTGCTCTGAGTGACAGCACCTGCAGGAGTTCAGCAGAAGCAAGTGCTTCACAGAGAAGCAAGATACAGTGATAGCTTCTTTCCACAGAATGCAGCAGGAAAAGGGAGCTGTTGCCTTCACAGAGACAATGATCATGATGGATGATGTCTTGCTGTTACGTGGTTCCTGTTGAGCGCGTGACCATGCTTCACTCTGGTTTTACTCCTCCTATGAACGCTTCATATAGATCTTAAAAGGAAAGATAAATATCTGACAATGCATGTCAAAATTTTAACCCAAAGCAAACTTTCAGGAAGCCTTTTCCAAACATGTATTTCTTAACCAAATAACAAAAAGTACCCCAGTTCAATAGCCTTCTTAACGAAGCCAGGTGATAAAGAGATGATAAAGTGGAACAGAATACAGCAAGCTGACATCTTCTGCAAGGTAACCCCCTCCCGATTTAAAAATGCCCCCAATTTTTTCTTAAATAGCATGACTTTTTAAAACAAAATCACAGACAATTTTAATAAAAGCCAAAACTTGTACAATATTTTGGAATATCCCTTAAAACATTTTTCCACCGTTGACCACCTCTAAAGCACAAGAAAGCCTTCAATAAAGCGAGAAGTCTGCTCCAACTTTTAGGCAAGTTAATACCACTGACTACTGAGCAAGAAAAAAAAAAATCACAGTCAAGCCTTCACTTCAGAGCATTGTTTAGTTAAAGATGAATTACTTGACCTTTTGGCAGTGTGCAATAGAACAGAAGTCAAAGACACACAAGTTCTTCCATTCTCTAAACAAATTCAGCCTCATATCTATAAGAAATTACCTTTGTGTTAGAATAGAGCACGCTTTTCGGAACAAAATGTTTAAGCTAGTAAAGCTTCATGGAAGCCTCAAAGAGGGCAGATAAGTCTTCTTCTGTTTGGGGACGCGGTGATAGTTTAGTCACTCTCTCCTGCAAGATTAAAGAAAAACTGGATTGTAGAAGATCGCCAATAAAATTAATCAAACAGTAGCTGAACTATGTGTCTTTGTACTAACGTCCTTCACAGAGAATAACAAGGTTTTGCAAATAAGTAATCAAGTAATTAAGGTTGAAGCGTCATCAACTCTACAGTACTTTCAAGAATATATTAGCTTAAATTGCCTATAATTAAATACACAGAAGCAAGATTAAAATGCAGTTCAGTTGCAAAGTCAAGTACTTCAAACATGGGTCTTGTCAGTCACAGATGTCAGTACAGTGGTGGGTAGTATCCTGGGAATACAGTGCATTTTAAAATTCATTTGCCAGCACTGGAACTAGGAGGTCAATTTTTAGGGACCAAGATTTTCAAAGTACATCATCTCTCAAAGCCCAAGAACTGCCATAGATGGGGAGAGTAAAGAGTGCTTGCAACTCAAGACTCCAAAAAAGAGACACAGCAAGGGACAGTAGTGAAACTGCTTAATAAATAGCCTGACACTTTGGAATCAGAATACAAAATAGTTGTGGTTGGTCTTTATTTGGACGGTGATTCAACAGAATTTTCGGGTGCTGACATCCCACTGACTGAAATGAAACTTAGGTATATGCTTCACTGCTCTGCTTGAAGAAATAACTACAAAGGCAGGGACGGCAATTCAGAAAAGCCCCACGCTACCAAGGATGAGGAGCTGTATTAGTGCAGGTATTCAGTTACTGCAGAAATGCTCAGCTGAAAGGGCTTAACATTCACGTACTCGTACTGGTTACAGTTAGTACTTTTATGCTTTCAACAATCAATGGTTTTAACATCTGTTGAAAGACTGGGGAGAGTTATAAACATCTGCAAAGACAGAGGCCAGGCCTACACTAGGAACATGTTATCTTTAGATGAATGTGGTGTATTTTGGCAAGATGGAGTTTCTTCTGCTACAACCTGTTTTGACATCTCCCTCGTGGAAGAGGCTGTCCCAGTAAAAGCTCTAATTTTCCCCCCTTTTTCACATGCGAGACAGTGGATGTCATTTGCTAGGGGCCTTGCCTCATGCACCAAGTGGGATGCTCGGGAAGGTCCTCCTCCAGCCCCCTGCCTCGGGGGCAGGCTCAGCTCAGACGCCCTCCTGAGCGGAGCACACACTGCTGCCGCAGCGCAATGCTGCAGTGCAATGCTGCAGCCGCTCCGCCTCCCTCTCAACCCACGGGGCTGCAATTTGTGGACAGGCTGGATGTGGTTACACAGCAAGAGAGGCCACCGCACTGTGAACTTCACATGTGAAATACTGGTCTAGTATGGTGAGGAAGCCAGCTGTGAGATATTCACAGTTCATAACCACGCTCAGCATGGTTAGCACGGCTTGTGATGAGTCTGAAAAGTGCAGCTTTGTCTGCCTAACTTTACCTACATGAGAAGCTTGGCTGGTGCAGCAGTAGCAATCAAATGATACCTCTTTCCCCATCCCTGACCAGTGTTGCTACGCACACAGATCCAGCCAAAGAAAAGGCTAAGATTCTTCTACGCAGTTTTGAAACCAAATGGAAAATTCAAACAGCACTAGGGCAAAGTATGCTGTTTTTTTCAGACTCACAATATGCAAAATATAACAACTCAGTGCTCAAGTACTCAGCAAATTCATCAGGCTTGTATTAGGACGCTCTGGGCCAAATTAGAGTTTTGCAGCCCTGTGCACCAAGATAGACAGACTTATCTGTAAAGTCACACGGGGTGACAGGAGATGATCACCCTGACAGACCGTAGCATTTCCCAGCTATATCAACAGAAGGTTGCAAACGGATGCTCCTCCTGTATGCCTCAACAGAGAAGCACCAGCACTCCCTCTGCACAAGCCTGCTGATATTTGCTGGTGCCCAGACAGCAAGGCCCCAGCTCACCCAGTCTGACTCAGTGCATTGTGGTATAGTGCCAAAAATGAGCAACTACTGGCTCACCAGTGGTTCAGCCCCACTGTAGCTGCCTCTGGGATGTCTGCAGGGGGTGGGTGAGTTAGAGAACAGCCCTTCCACCATCTCTCATTTTCAGTCCTCCCCATCTCCCCTCAAACACCATCACAGGGCTGGCCACCTTAGACCTCGTGACAGCATCTTCTTTGCTAGACTCACTGCTGTCTGTAAATAGGATCAATTTCAATAGACTCACTTAGAAAGGAAAACAAAATTATGTTTTCACTTCAAGTATAAACGTTCGTCCCAGCGGAGTTCCCATCCCAAATCCTGGCAGTTAGAGTAGATTAGGTTTTGTTTTCCTGCAGCCTGCACTTCACAGTGTGGAATACACCCCACACGCTTATTAGGGCTATCACCACTGCACCACACTGCCTTGCTGACGTGAATGGGTCAGTGCTGTATTCCAAGGAAAACCTACTGCAAGACGAAAAGAAAAAATATACCGAAGATCAAACTGTATGCGCTACCTCTGTGGGTAATAACGGACTATGAAGGAACGCTAATACATTTTCATCATGCTACATCTCATATACAAAAATGAGGTCTGAGAAACTATTAGGTCATCTCATTTCACACAATACAATTAATCACCAATGCCGTGAGACGACAGTAAATGAATTAAAAGTCAATTTGAGCTAAGCTAACAAACAAACAAAAAACCCCTTCAACATCTTTTGGTGAAGAACCTTCCCCCTCCCTCAGCTATGCAAAACATGCCTTCAATGAGAAGCTGTGCTTATGATGACCCAAACCCAATTGTTTTAAAGGAACATATTTACCAAAACAAACCTCCAAAATGCCCTGTAACAATTTACACGCATAACCTATTTGATGGGCACTCAGAGACCTTAGTTTTCTTCCTGGCGTTGCAACTGCTCTGTTGTGTGTGATCCTATATAGTTGTACCTTTGTGTCATTTTTCTCAGGTATAAAATAGGAATATTAATATTTACCCTCTGTTATAAGTTGCTCTGAGATTTATGAATGAGAAGAGCTAGACGTGGCAAGAGGTACTGCTGTAAAAAGTGAATAACCTTTCAGCCTACAAAATTTTCATTTTCTCTGTAGTGTTTATTTCCCTTGCTACTTGGTGGAAATAAATCCTAAGTGGACAGAACAGTCCATAGCATATGAATCAAACTGTCTTTTTACAAGGAAGACACTGGATTTTGCTTTTGGAGTGGTGTGTTGCTTTTTGCAGTGTCTTCGTGAGCACTGAAACAATAAAGGGTATTACAAGTTTAATCTATATCATCCCAGGGGACCTTATTTCAAATTCTGATAGGGGTCAATGGAACAAAAAAGCCATCTGGGAAGAAAAGTGCAACTTCTCAATATGGAAAAGTTTAATGCAAAGTGAGCTCGATCATTCTTAACAGACAGCACTTGGTATTAAGGGTTTATCTATAACACATCCTGCATACATAATTAAGAGATAGTTATGAAAAAGCAGTATCTTCTACAAAGATCAAAGGTCTATGAAAAACATCCTCTTTTTTAAAAATGTGACGTTTAAAAAAAAAAAAACCAAACACCTAGCCATTCTTTCCGAATCCATGCGAAGAACAGACTGTAGCATGCACTCCGTCTCACTGAAAAGAAAAACCTAAACTGTGCAGAGAAACAAAATACAGTTGACTATCCATAATTTTCTCCATTTTAATTGTTTTCATGTAGGACTAGAAATAACATTTGCTTGAAAAGAAACACTTCTGTTTTTTCAAAAATCTGCTCTTTTTATTTGACAGGAAAAACTGTTTTGCTTTCTGTCTTACCTGAGGCAGAGTGCCTTTGACTAATGCAGGGATGTCTGCTTTAGAATAACCAATTGCAGCTAAGCCATCATCAACATTCAGATCAAACAGGAATTTCCGGAGCGTGTCTGCCAAAATAAACCCCGCATCTTTGATTCTGGCAGTGCGGATGTCAGCTCCTAAAATAAGACATAATGCCTTGACTGTAGGGTGGAGAGAGTGGAGGAAGCCTGTTCTGGACTTAATTTAATCATAATATCAGCTGAATACATATCCATACATAACAGTCACTGCCCTAAAAGCAACAC
The DNA here is from genome assembly GCA_013389945.1 of Fregata magnificens. Lineage (NCBI taxonomy): Eukaryota > Metazoa > Chordata > Aves > Suliformes > Fregatidae > Fregata > Fregata magnificens. Next base: position 168,684 of record WAAD01009661.1, on the reverse strand, counting down.
GAAGTAAAAAGAGGAATCAGTCTTCATTTTACATTTGGAATAGTTTGTAAAAGGTGAAATAAAACAAGATTAGGAGAAGCAGGTAACTGCTGCCAGAAAGACTAACTGCCACATGAGGTTAACCTCCTTTCCCTCTGTGCTCACAAGGAGAAGCACTTTTCGGTCTGACTAACTGCTGGGAGGAAAGAAGCTAACACATGAACGTCAATGGTATTTATTTTTATGGACAGTGTGCCAAATGCTAACTTTATTTTAAGGCCTTGAGTTTGCTGACATCTAGAGGACACGGAAACCACTGACTATTCTGTTCAATTACACATTCAAAGAGAGGACTACAGCATGTAGGCTGAGAAAGACAGGAGATGGCAGGGCAGTGTTCAAGGGGTTAAGTAAATTCTAAACTTAATGCTATTTGAATATGTGCTGACTTGTGTAGAATAATATAGAACTGAAGAGGAGGAACTGGTATCTTTGAAACACCTACTGAACAGTAATGAAAGCATCAATATAACATGAAAAATAACCAGTATTTCTTACAGAATAGCTTGCTTCCCCTCCTGCAATGAATGGTCAGGACTTATTTAAAAGTAATAATAAAAACATGTCCAGATAGAAGACGCAGGTTCCTCCATATGATTTCTTTTCAAAGTAAGCTGAGCTAAATTTGTTCTCTGTGTAACCTCAATGATGTTATACCAGAACTATGTTAGGTCCTAGTGCCATACTGGGAGATGAGTAAGAGCACAACATAGCTACAGGAAAAATATTTTCTGTGATCCTCACGCAGTTCAGTGTGACATTCAAAGGGGGTTAAGTGAACAGGAGACCAACAAGCTCATTTGAGGAGCTCAGCTATTTGGGTAGTAAGACTGGCAGTACTGTGGTAGAGAATGTCTGGGAGAAATTGATAAATAAGGTATGACACAGTCTGGTACAAAGTCTTATGCTATTGTGATTATGTCATGCAGTCCAAGTTTATCCTGGGTTTTGCTGTAGAGGAGTAACTGGGACATAAATCCGGTATCTTCAGAACATAAAGTAAAAGGGAAAGGAAGGAGGGGAAAAAAAGGACAGTAAATGTGAAGGGCAGTTTTAAAATATTGCTATAGTTCTAGTACTTTTTGCTCAACCTCAAGGATACATCAGTCTTTGATTGCACTCAAAAAATTTCTGGCCACACGCACACCTATTTCCAACTGTTTAAGAATCCACCCAAGGAGGTATTAAGCTTTTTCTGGCTGTACCCAAATTCACAGCTGTACATACACACAACATAACTATTTAGTAATCTGCTCCATGTCATAAAATACCTTCTTAGTCATTGCATTTGGCAACATGACAGATTTGAATCAGCTACTGTAGTCAGTTGGACTCTGGACTGGAATCAGAAGTAAACACCCTAGGTGGGAATTAACAAATTCAATTCCACATGACATGTTTTCGGCAGAGCCCCCTTACAGCAAGGCAGACAATAACATAGTTTAAATTTCTATTGAGAAAATTAACAGAACGTTCTGGTTTCGTCTGGGATAGAGCTAATTTTCTTCCTAGTAGCTGTGTAGTGCTGTGTTTTGGATTTAGCATGAGAATAATGCAATAACACACTTGTGTTTTAGTTGTTGCTAAGCGGTGTTTATATTAAGTCAAGGACTTTTCAGCTTCCCATACTCTGCCAGCGAGGAGGTGCGCAAGAAGCTGGGAGGGAGCATAGCCAGGACAGCTGACCCACACTGCCCAAAGGGATATTCCATACTGTATGACATCATGCTCAGTATATAAGCTGAGGGGAGTTAGCCAGGGGGCAGTGATCACTGCTCGGGGACTGGCTGGGCATCGGTCAGCGGGTGGTGAGCAATTGCATCGTGCATCACATGCTTTGTATATTTTTTTATCATTATTAGTATTATTACTATTACTATTTTATTTCAATTATTAAACTGTTCTTATCTCAACCCACGAGTTTTTTTCACTTTCACCCTTCCGATTCTCTCCCCCATCCCACTGGGGGTGCGGAGTGAGTGAGCGGCTGTGTGGTGCTCAGTTGCCAGCTGGGATTAAACCAAGACACAGAGCTTTTAGAGACAGAATTTACGGCAGCAGTTGATACCACAAAACCTAAAGGAACCGCTTTTTAACCACTTGTTTTAAAATCAAGGAGCCACAGTCAAATTCTCTGATATGCTGTGCTGGTCAGTTATTCAGAAATATTTTCTTAGCCTACTTTGAGTTGTATGTTATTGCTGTAGGAACACAGAGATTTTGTAGCTTAGTATATGATTCCAATTAGGTCTGTGTTCTAGTTTTGACCGTAGGCAGGACTGCATACTTTGGAGGAACGCTGAACAAACCTCATAGCCAACATTTATAATATAAACGGAATTTTCCCCAAATGTATTTTTTCTGACCATCTTGTTTTACATCCTCTTTAAAATACTGTGATATTTTCATTGTCTATATAAAAGTCCCACTCTTCCTTGAAACCCACAATGCCTTCAGATTACTTATACAAGGAAGTGATACATGTGACTGGATTGCTGTGACTTGCATACACAAGGCTAACCATACAAGGGACTGAACACAAATTTTCCAAATACCAGGAGAGTTGCCTGCCCAAACCACTTTCTCTCTACTCTCTACACTGCTGCGCATGTGACTGTGATTGCTCATTAGCGAGCATGGGTATTAGCAGCAGTTTAGCTACAACAGTCTAGTGCAGACAAAAAAACCTGACCTCAGATATAAATAAATTAGCCCACCGCAGAGCCATGCTGTCACAGCTAGACTGCTAACAGCTCCAAGATTACATCACTGAAAGCTAGTTTACTACACACAGCCATGCTGGGGGTGCAATGAAGAGGTATCCTTTCTTTAGGATGCCTTCCGGTGATGGGTTGCACAGATAACAAAGCACTGTATAAAAAGATAATCTTTAAATGAGCTGTCAGCTTGCAGTATTTACTTTTATTCTGCTAAAAAGCAGAAAAGGCCACTTTGTTCATTAACCCACTTCTGAGCCATCACAGATGTGTCCACAGAATAGCTACTCCATGCTTTCCCTTGACATTGGCCACAGAGAAATTCCAACACCTAAAAGCTTAGGCCTACATTAGAAAGACCAAAACCCACGGCTGCATGCCATGGAAAAAGAGCAGGAGTGATTCAGAGCATCACTCTGTCCTAATTCATTGCCACAGCAGGAAATTTTTTACACAAAATGCTTCCTTTTAGCTAACAAATGCACCTGAGTACTGGTTTGTTTTATGGTATCTACTCTAAAGTAACTACTCTCTATAAAGCACCAAGAGAGATGCCACTTCACAGCTACTCTCTCCTGGTTCATAACAGATCTACAGTCAATTTCAGCTGTCCAGTTTTCTAGCCAAGAAGCAGATTTCTCCAGCTTGCTTCTCTAACTGCATAATCCAATATAAAATTTAGCATTATTCTACCTAAGTTTGCATTGTGTGTAACTCAGTCAGACTCCAGAGACTTGTTTTTTAAACTTAAAACCCCTGCAACAAGCAACTACAATTGCTTGCATGCATTTTTTTTACCTCCCAAAAAGACACTTTGGAAAGAATTCCATTTGTATCAGTAAGTTGTATCCGTAGAGACTCCTACCTAATATCTCTGCAGCTTCCAAGTGCCGCTCAGGATATATCTGTGCCGTGAAAGCAAACACTGCTGGGGATGTCAGCACCACAGAAAGGCCATGTGGCTGGGGAAGGGGGGAGGGGGGAAGAAAAAAAAAAAAAAAAAATCACATCAAGAGGACATGTACTTTCAACTTCAATGTGCTTTAATGCTCATTAATGTGAGATTAACAGAGAATTGAAATGTATAATATGAAAACAAAGATAAACCAAGTTTTACCACTAAAGAGTGATCCACATTATAATCCTTTGGTTTATAAGTTTTCACCAAACCAGAAATAGGGTAAGACATTCCATGGCTGGAAGAGAGTAGAGAGAAAGTGGTTAGGGCAGCTCTCCTAGTATTTGGAAAATTTGTGTTCAGTCCCTTGTGCGGTCAGTCTTCTGTCTCTTAGGTACAGGTACTCAAAAGGTATGTAGGTACAGATATGGTATGGATATTAGGTACAGACAACCCTAACCCCTCTGCACCTTAGGGACCTAGCTGTAAAAACCAGTACCTCCTTACTTTGTGAGTGTGAAGTTATATTACTCAACCGACTGGACTGAAAGATGTTCAGTTACTACAGTAATACAGATACACCAAAAACAGCATAATCTGCATCCCTACCTGATCACACTGCCTGAGAAAAATAAACATTAATTTTAAAGTATAATTAAAGACTGGATTTGCTCAAACAAAAGGAATGAAAGGAAGGTCTCTGAAGGGAACAACTGCTCATAACTTCTCCACACAATTCAGGCTTAGGCTTTGCTTCTCCGAGATTTTCACCCATATGAAACTACATTGCCTTCCAATATTAATTACAGCTCAGTTCAGCCTGCTGAATACCTAACCCACAGACAAACTTACAGACAATTGCATCATTTCAGGAACGGCACAAGATTACCTCATTGCTATCTCACTGCAGAGCAGCTGGCAAGAAATTCAACCATTTAAACGCCATTGATCGTTTTTTTTCTAACTATGGTTTTTACTATCAAAGAAGGTAAAGAAGGCCATGTTTTGTAATTTTCACATAATTGGATTTGAGTATCACAAGCCAGAATACACAATCCTCATACACATAAATGCCAAAAGCCCATTGATTTCATATAACACATGGCTCCCTCTGCACCACAGACCACGCTACAATGTCTTATTATATATTCAGCAACAAAGGCAGTGATGTCTTTCACAATCTGAAACAAACACTAGCTAGAAGCTGACCTTGGATGGGGTTAACATTTTTCTGTACTCACCAGAGATGAACACCAGCATTGCCAAAGCCAATACCAGCAAAAGCACTTGCTAGGTGCATGTTGGCTCTTGCTTCACGGTCTTCAGGGTTTCTGATGGCTCTGTGCACCATGGAGACAACGGTACCAGTGAATTCGCAAACAACGGATTGGTCATTCGGGATGGAGAAGGGAGAGAGGGCTTCTTTATGGACAGAAACCTCTAAGATAAGCTGAGATAAAAATGCTGGAAATAGGATCAATTCACTTTTCAGTCAGAGAACAATCCTGCTTCTGGATCAGTAAGTAGACCAAACTAGTTCAGTGAAGGGCAAGTTTCCTTTCACTTTTCTAAAAACTGAGTAAATAGAGTGAATTTAGCCATATTCACCTCAGTGGTGGTTTAAACAATTCTACTTAGGAGCTTTGGCAATCCTATGTACGGTCCCCAGATCACTCCAGCTTTCTCACCATCTCATTAGGTGGTGGTCTGGATGCTACCATCTGTGTGGGAAGAGGACAGGGTTCCTTGCCTTCCTACACATCAGACCGCTTGTGTAGTTTGACAACGTGGAGAAAAAGTCTCATGAATACATTCCATAGGAATAACAACTACTTTGACTAGCTAGGTACTGTAAAAAGTCTTTTACAAAAACCCCACATTGATCTTTAACAGAAGTGCACATGATATACAAAAGCTGTATACAGGCTAAAACTTTATCGGTAAGGATCAAAACCAACTCCCAGTTAAGTCAAAACTTAATCTAAATTGAAAGTCTTCTAAGTATGAATGAGTTTTCAGTAAATGCATAATTTTGCACATTCGTAAGTACCTGTGGTTACCTTCTTGATGGATAAGTATCTTAATTTACACTGAAGGTCACAGAAATTACACCAGCAGTATTTTGTTCAGTTTGTTATGTATTCCCCTTATACTGTCACAGAAACAGGATTCTTGAAAAAATATGTGAACGCTGCTTCCATATTAACTGAGCAGCTTGAAATAGATTCACAAAGGCCTTAAAAAGCCACTTCCTCAAGACAACCTAGTAACCCTAATTTTACTTTCAATTTTATTTGAAAAACTTTTTGCTTTATTTAAAAGAAATCCAGCATAGAAAATGAAGGTTTAATGTAGTAGTTTGCCTTATTTTAGCCTAAAATTAAAGTTCTTCTAAGCATCCCTTTTTGGGCACTGAAGACTGAACATACTGAGAGGGGGGTGGCTGTTAAATGTATTACCTTTTCAAATATTTAGCCACAATGCGCAGTGCATGAAGAGCCCAGACATCACTGATGGGGTTGCTGCCTTGGTAAGCTGGTCGGTTGATTGGATTCGAAGGGCAGGGACTACGCATGTTGTAAGGAAGAGCTGTGTACGATTCTAGAGCATGGCTAAAATAAAGATTAAAAAATGAATTATTTAAGTGGAAGAGCTCCATTTTACTGCCCTGCTGTGCTTTGAATGCAGGTTCTTCTTATTTACTTCTGGTGTTTAACAGTTGCCAAAAATAGAAATACAATCTCATAGACAACTGGGAGAATGCTGGGTGGGCACCTCCAGAGTGCTTCGCTCTCCAACAGACACACAGAAGACAATCCAAACACAGTCACAATCTATCAGCTCACACCATGCTTAAAGTTAGGTTGGATGAACTGGCATCTTGGGGTGTAATGCTTTTCACTGAAGAGCACTGTGCATCTGCAATGGGTGTGTTTCCTTTCTGTAGGACAGGAACTGTAAGAGGCTTTAGCACTGGAAGAACTGGAAGCATATGTACCTTTCTTTTAAATGTATTGACCTTTAAAAAATTAGGAGTATGATATTTAAGGTAAGTGGAACTATCAACAGTCTCATCTCCCAGATACTCATGAATCTGACTACATGAAGAAGGGGCACTGCCTACATTGCTACACTTAGATGTACAAAACTACAGACAAACCATTTTCATTTATGAACAAATGCCTCAATTCCATTACGGGCACTGTAGTTCAGGATACTTCACCAAGCTTGAGAAATCACACAGTTTCATTGTACATCTAGTACTTTAATATACACAGCACCCAGAAGCAAAGTAAGCTTTGGCGCTCCGAATAGAAACTTCCATGCATTTTGTGCAGTTAAAAGCTGTAGATTTAAGATGAAGAAAATTTTGTGCCAAGTGAAAAGCACATTATGAGAGAGGTTCTGAAGATGGTCATAAAAATTGGGCTAAGACCTGCCAGCATCCCACAAGCCTTCACAATTTTTTGTTGACACAGTGTGGCTTTTGTTAAAAAAACCCCTTGTTCTCTATTCCCTGCCACGTCTGTGAGACATGCTAAATGCTGTCGCAGTTGTGATTAATGATCTACGTGATCTCTTAAAAAGGGACACCGGGACTCTCTTCCCTGACAACAACCATCCTGGAAGCAAACAGTTTCTCCAGTGCACTGCAACAACATTAACATTTCTGCAAATGAGTGATTTGTTTCCATACATTCTGAGGGAGGTAGTGAAATTAAGTAAGAGGAAAGTATAATGGAGACCACCCTAATAAGAACAGGAAAGGGAGAAAAAAGATCATCCTTTTCTGCTCCTAAAATGTATTTTTTTCTACAATCACAGTAAAAATACAAAATTGTAATAAATTCAAGTAGCAGCCTACACAGAAAACTCACCAAAGCACATCAAAACCACTGTTGGCCACTATTCGCTCAGGCATAGACAGTGTGTGTAAAGGATCAATGATGCCTAATGTTGGCTTAATGGCTCTTGAAGCAATACCTGCAATATATAAATGAGGAAAATGAGTTAAAGATTTTTTGCAACAAAATAGGACAAGACAAGCTTAAGGTTCAAAACATAACAATAACGAGGGGAAATGATTTGAAACTATGAAGATAAAAGCAAAGAGAGAGAGGGCAGAGTAAGAAATATCTATGAATTTAAGTCTTACTGATGATTAAGTCCTTGTAAGAGAGTTATATGATTTGAGACTGTTGCCTGAAGTGAATTATACCAGACAATGTTCTCTCTCCATTTGTAACCCTCCTTGAGCAGCTTATACTTTGAAAATGTCTGTGCTGACTGGCATCTGCAACATTATTCTTAGATTTGTATCTTCTGTGAACAATGACAGGGCAAGACTGGTTTGTGTCTATAATCAATTGCTATTGCTAATTGCTGTCTTCAGCATCTGCAGTAACCATGCCTTGATATTTTGGTTAAGGGGGCACAGATGTAGCTTTGAGAGACACACAGACAGACTGACTGACTACATATAGACTAGAAAACTCTGAGCAACGGTCAGAGCTCCTTAGCACACCCATTGGGGTCCCAAGTACTGCAGACTGTGCGGCATATAAAATCCACATGTTTAAACTAAAACCTCAAAACAGCTATGAAGCTTAAGATGACATTTTAGCCTTAATCTGTATTTGCCAGGGATGAAAAGGCCAAAGGAAGACAGTGCCCCTCACTTGCACAGCATCTCAGGCCTGAGGTTTCAAAAGTCAGGAAAGGGAACATTTGGTTGCAATTACACAACAAAGAAACAGAAGTCTTAAAAGCAGAAAGAAAAATACAGAGGAAATAAGGAACAGTTGGTTGACCCTGAATGTAAGTAGAAATTTCCTTTGCAATTAACATTTTCTGCCATTTAAGAACTTGAAAGATTTTAGTTTCCTGTTTTGCCTTCAAACTATAATCCACTGTATTACATAGGTATTTCATTATGTTAATAAGCTATAAATTTAATTCAAGGAGGAAACCCTTAAGCTCTTCAAATTTGCCTTTGGCGGTTGAATCAAACAAAATGACACCTGAAATGACATGCAGTATCCCTTTCTTTCAAGGCAGGGAAATAATGAAGACATTGGAAAAGCAATTGTCTTCAATAGCAGACAGAAAAAAACCCCCCTCAACTCACCAGTTTTTACTTTTAGTTCTTTGAAGTCAAAAATGGCAACCCCAGTGGTTTCACTTCCAGTTCCAGCTGTCGTAGGAACTTAAAAGGAAGAATGGGGATAGCAACAACAAACAAGTAATATATAATATTGCAAAACAAATAAATAAAAGTAATGCCACCAAAAATACAGGATCCAGGAAATCTTGGAGGCATCCCTGATCCAAAGCCAACAGGTCAAAGAGAAACTGCCATTCTGATCTCTTTTCTCAGTAAAACGAGTCAAACTCAGCTAAACAAGACAAACTAATGACAAAACTGTGATTTTACTTCCACTGAAGTAAATAGCAAAATTGCTGCTGAATACAACTAGAGCAGAATTAAGCCCAAAGGAAGGTGAAACAGTCACAGTAAACCGATTTCCGTAGAAATATGATACAAAGTGTAGAATGACTCCCCTTCTCCTAGCCCTTACTCTCCACATGCCTCCCTCCTGCTTTACCTGCAATAAGTGGCTTGAGGGGCACAGTGACAGGCTTCCCTTTCCCAATAGGAGCATTGACATAATCCAAGAAGTCTGATGTAGGGCTGGACGCATACAGGTTGGCAGCTTTACAGCTGTCTATGACAGACCCACCTCCAACAGCAACATAGGCATCAAACTCTCCATTTTTAGCAAATGTAATGGCGTCCAGGAAACTTGGAAAACAAGAAAAGCTTTCCAATTAGTCAGGAAAAAACCAGCACAGAGAGAAACTAACTATTAAGACCAGTGTACAGGTCACAAGGAGGTGTTTAAACAGCTGTATGGCATGCTGTAAGAGCCTAGGCACTACTTTGAGAAGCACACTGTCAGAAGGAGTACCTTTGGTCTGTTGGCTCCACCCGGACATTATCATACATCTGAAAGTTTATACCATGTTTTGCCAAGGAATTCAATACTGCATTTACAGGAGGGAGTTGGGAGAGGTTTTTATCTGTCATCAGACAAACTCTTCTAGCACCAAGATTCTGCAGGTCCTACAATAACAATGAAATTAAAAACCAAACAATAGGTATAAAACCATACACTGAACTATTTAAATACTAATCCAAATCAACTGAACCATTTAATAATAATAAAAAACCCAACCTAAAAATAGTTGGTTATTGTAAAATTTTTGACACAGTATCAGCTAAAGAAAAAGATTAACCACATATAAGATGCAGAAAACAGCATAAAGTATAAAGCTGCCAAACTTACATAGTTGAAGTCTTATGATAGAAGAAAACTAATGATAAAGATGTTGAACAAGTAAAAACCACGTGGAGCCACTTAAGACTACAGTAAAATGTAAAATATGTTTTTGAAATATTTTTTTCCCTATACAATTCCTGTGACATAAAAAGGCTTTTCCACAGGTTAGGTCTCCCCTAACTGCCTACCAAAGCATGGCATTAAAATCTTGAAAATTTAATATTGAATATTAATTTATTAATGAAAAATCAAAATAAGGTGGGAAAAAGAAGAAAAATAATACTACATCCTAACCTTTGCTAAATTAATTGTCACAATAGCTATACAAAACATGCAGTTCTAAATAATCCTAATGCTGTTTAAAGACAGAAGATCTGTCTAACTTAATTTACCATCTGACTACTAATTTACAAATTTGCAAATAAAAAAAGAGAACTGTTAATGCCATAAATGCCAAGAAGAGAGGAAAAAATGATGAATGAAAAAACCCAATGATAAAGGCAAACTGGAAAAATGCAGTCAGGTGAATCATCTCACACTGCTGAAAAAAAATTCCAAACTTTCGCAGTGCAAACTCAGAGCTGAACGAATGGCCACCTAATTTAATGGAAAGTCTCCGATTCATTTTAATGAGTACTAGAAGAGACGAAAGTGATCTTGAGAAAATCCTGGTGAGTCACCAGGATTCAAAACTTTTGAATTAAATTCCCTGTCAGAGAAAAATATTGTTGCATAATCCTGGCAAATCATCAATGATCTAATTATCCACTAAGCTGCATTTCATGTACTCACTTATACCACAGCAATGTTGATGTAACATGCTTCTGTTCTTTACTCAACAGTATTTTCCAACATTTTTACATTGGTATATAGGACTACACGTACTGTAAAGCAGTGGAGATTCAGACACACCATATATAAGCTTTCCCTCTACAAAATGGATTGATAGCACCAGCTGCCCTTTAGAAAATAACTTATCATCAGTGATGGACTTATGCTATGGAAGCTTACCATGCCAATCTCTTTAGTAACTCCTTCTCCATATCGGATGTTCGAAATGGCCATCTACAAAAAAAAAAAAAAAAAGAACATTTTTTTCCTGGAAAAATGGAGAAATGGCATCTAGTCCCAAGCAGTCAAAGTAAATATAAATATTTACTAATGTAAATATTTGTTAAATGCCATATTTGGAAGTATACAAAATGCTACTTTTAAATCAAATGTATTTTATTATTAGATCTACCTCAAATGCATAGTCTGTATTTCCCAGGGTAGGCTGTTCAGGGACTGGAATGGAAATGAAACAGTAAAATTAGGGAACAAAAAGTGACTTCAATCTGTATCTCAATCCTAGAGTTGACAAATTCCTTTGCTTTTAAAATCATTAATACATTTACACAGGTCATCTTGGCTTGTCTGGGTAACAGATACCCATTTCATCCCTTGTTGTTTGTGACATTAAATGACCCAAGTACCTAATTTGATTTGTGCAATTCAGCAAAACAAGAGTGTTTTTTCTTTCTTTCAAGAACTAATCCTTTCCTATAAAACCTGAGTAAGTTAGCAGGAAGTTTGCATGAGAATTTGTTTGCAGTCTGCGAAGACCAGAACAGCACATAGTAAGTAGGACTGAGTATCTGCAGAGCATACAGGCTGCTACATACAGGTTGAGAGGTGTTACAAATGTGTAGGGGCTACGTGCTAACCTTCAGAACGACTGTTAAGACAAATCCATGAGACATTCTCCATATGCACCCGCATAGAGAACATCTTTTGTATGTGTGAGAGTAATACTGACAGGTGTTTACACTTCCTTTTATTTCTGCCTAGACCTGAACTTGCAGGTGAAACTGAACTGCTTGCGTTTTAATAAGAATCCGTGTGTCACTATCAACTTTATTTAGTAGAAGAGAGAAGATATTTATAAGGATAGTATTTCAGTCACATCCTCTCTCTGCCATGCCATTCTTGTCTGAATTTCCACAAAACTCTCCATTTCTTGCATACCCTGATTTTGCCACAAAGTGGAACAAACTGCATCAACTGAAACAACCCATTCTTCTCCAATAAAAGATCAGATGAGGCATTCTGCTCTTCCTGCTGAAGTCATGCCTTCTGTCTGCTGTATTGATTGAAAATATGCGATTTGGATTCAGATCCAATGAGTGAAGCCCTGATAATGAGTGTTACAGACACTCTGGGGTGCACTGAAGCACTGACCCACAACAGTAACAGATAGATGTATTAAAATCCTTTATGCACTTTCTATTCAAGCCCAGGCCAGCTGCTATCAGCTCTTTCATTGCCATCTCCTGCCAGGCTGTACATGTTTGACCTCTCTTGGAGTTTGAGTCTGCTGTACTCTCAGTCATTAATTTGACAGGCTAAGAACATGTCCAAGCCATTTACTCTCTTGCTTTCTGATAGTATAATAGATGCCCTGCTGTTATATTCTTGAGCCAAACTTAACTTTCAGGAAGAATTTCAATTAAAAAATTGCACTATTTCCTCGAACACTGTGAAGAAACACAATGAACATTTTTTTTCTGCTACAGTCACTGTTAAATCAATTCCCACTATTTAGCTTACTGAACTGATACCATCTTGCTACATTATAGACTCAATTGCTGCCTAAAACTTACAGAGAAGGTTCTTAACTAAGACTTCTATTTAGCAAGGGCTTAGTTTGAATTGATTGAGTACGTCATCAAGCAGACAGGCAGAAGAATGAGATTCTATTTCTCAGCTGCGCTATTGTCTTGCTGTATGATGGCCTTTGGCAAAACAAATATCTGAACATATATATAGCTTTTCCATATGTAAAATGGTAACGGTAATTCTTTAAAAAGTGGCTTAAGTAAAGCACATGAAACCAAGCCACTCAGAATTACACATTGCTGAAATTATGGCCCCAAATACTAACTTTTATTGGATCTGGAGACTGACCAGCACACAGACAGCTATTCCCATAGCCTCTCTACAGTCAATGCAAACAGAAATTCCTCCCAGGGTGGCTCGGTCACTCAGTGCAGCTCTCCTGCTCCTACTCCACAATCCTGGCCTAACTGAGCTGCGTTCTTGGGAGTGACTGTATAAAAAGCCTAGGGAGATTACATTCCCCAAGCCAAAGCAGACCTTTGTGAATAGCTCCGTTTTATTCATATCGCTTCCTGTTTATTTTCTAATGTAATGGATGCGTATTTTTCCCCTCAAAAGCAGACCTAAAGTTCAGATGGCTCAGGAGATGACAGCAGTAGTAGCAGCCAGAGCAGATTTCTGATCAGCTTGCCTCACGGTAAGGGGAGGGAGGGACAGGATGCATTAGTTGCGGCTTACGTGGAAACAGTGAATCTCTCCAACAATCACCACTGTCATTGTACAGCTGCAAAATAACAGACTGCTTACCTTATCCTTTAAGCTGTTCTCTTTCCTACCTGTTACCTGCACCCTCTGCCCAGGTTACACCAATATGTACTGCTCTGCAGGGCCATGGTCTCCTATGGAATTATTTTGGAGACACAAATTAAGTCTTACCTTGGGAATAAGCATGGCAATGGGTCGGGCACCGACATCTAGTCAAAAGGCAAAAAGAGAGGCACGGTTAAAAGGAAAAACTAAAGCAGAAAAACCAATCTGTCCCTGCCTCAAGTCTCCTGTATGCAACCGTTCATGGCGCCCGGCCCCACAGAGGCCTGCCCGCAGAGCCTGGGGCTGTGCCTGAGGAGGCCTGGCCCACCCCCGGGGCCCCGGGCAGCGGCAGGCCGGCAGCC
>WAAD01009661.1:79565-151816 GCA_013389945.1 Fregata magnificens | reverse complement strand
GGGGGCGAGGCCGCGGAGGGAGCTGGGAGCCGCGGCCCCCGCCTGAGGGAGGCCCGTTCCGCCCGACAGACCCTCTCTGGGTCTTCTCCCGGCTGCTGGAGCGTCACCGCCCGTTAATTCCTCTCGGTTGCTGTCGGGGGACGCCTGCGGCCGTGACGTGTGGGCGGGCGCTGCTAATGAACCCACCGAAATCCCCGGCGACCCCCAGGCTGGGGCTGTGTGTGGGCCGGGGCGGCCCCGAACCCACCTCCCGCCGCCACCGCGGGCCGGGCTGAGGCAGAAAATGTGGAAAGAGCCAGGGCGTGAGGGGATGCGAAGGCCAAAAGCCTGCTCATGCTCTGTGGTGCGGGGATATGTTGCCGCTGCAGAGCCAAGGGGCCTCGCAGCTTTCCCTACCTCTCCCTGTGTAAGGGACATGCCACAGCATTCGAACGCTGAGCAGGTCTGAGACCCAGAAACAGGAAAATACTTTTTCCATGGGTTTTGGGGTTTTTTTGGTAGCGTGGCATTGTGTCTGGCAGTCATTGCTGTACAGCAATGCCTGTAAGTCCTCATCGCAGGAGCAAAACTCAAGTACTGTATTGCAGTTCCACGGAGACCAACACAGGTCTTGTGGGCAAGTCTCCCCGCAGAGAAGGGAGGGGAGGAACAGCGTTTGGAAAGCAGCATCACCTGGCAGAGGTCTCATCAGGCATACTGATAAGTGAGGTGATTGGGTGATACTGCGTGCACCCAAAGGTCAGCTGGGTCAAAGATACTTCTGTGCTATTTTTAAACAAATGAGCTATGGAAGAATCCCTTTACAGCTATACGGTGATTCGGCTTGTATGGCCATGATATTTTGAGCTGATCCCTGGTGCCCTAAAAACAAGTTCATGAGAGCACTTAACTGTAGCCAAGGAAAGTGATGGGAGTTTTTACACTAGATACAATTTTCTGCTAAGTTATATCACGTCTCTGCCTTTACATTATGTTTGGAGCGATGGGAATGATTCCAAGTATAAAGGCACAGCAGTATTGTTGGAATCTAAATAAAATGCCAGCCTTGTAAAATGAAGACGAATAGCTGATTCTCAAATCCTAATGCTTAGGATATCACAGCTTATACTTTGTAATTCTAACTATGATAAAGTTTTTGTTTTTCTGTGTCAACAGTTCTGAGTGTGATTCATATACTTCGGAGCAGCAAAGTCCCTATGCATTTAAGCCCAGGCCGGATGGCACAGACAGTTTTCCCGTTTACCACAAGATGGCACTGCGCTGGATAATAGTTTGTTCCCTGTCTTGGACAGCTCATACTTCCACCTGGAATTACAGATAAAATTAACTTTAAAGACAGTTCTTTGAAGAGACGCACATGCACAATTTAGATTTAGATTTACGCATAGTTTTATACTGTTGAACTGCAAGGTCCACTTTTTCGGCAGTCTGGTCAATTCCTTTACACTGATCCCTGTACCCTCCTGTTTTATCCCTATGCACCTAACTCTTTGAGCTCTTTTGGTTTATATTTGTACAAAGCACGGAAGCCTTCAGGTAAATGTCTGGGACTGAGAGGACATAATTGGTAATATCTATTGCACTTCCAAAGTTGCTTTAAGCGCTAACGATTACTGTGTATCACTGGAATAGCAGAAGGAGTGCATGCCAGGAATTGGTCTTCTTGTTTTACCTGATAGCATGAACCTGCTAAGGAACGGAAAAAAAGAATCTCAGAAGGTAAAAATTACTTTCTGGCAACTGCTGTGTAGAACCGAATTCCAGCCTTTTTTATGTGTTCCAGAAATTGTCATTTGCTGTATGAGTGGTCCCAACGCAGTAAACAGGACTGTTCATTTACTCAATTGCTTCAGTGTTACTTCGCGATAATAGTCTAATAGGGGCACCCTTATGATTATGGATTAGTGACAGGAAATTCTATACTTGGTCTCGGAGTTCAAAGGTGAATTTTTTTAATGACCTTTTTTCTCCTTTTACTGATCTCTGCCACGTGTTTCATTGCTGGAGGCAATGAATTGATCCTGTGTATTTAGTGTCTACATACATGATTGAACAGTAACAATTATGATCAACAGAGGAAATCTGTAAATGCTTTCGCACTGGTTTTTTTTTGCTGTTCATGAAAATCACACAGCAAATTAGGTAAGTCTTTGAAACTTGTCACAAGTAGATGTTACAACACATTCTTAAAGTTATTTCAAAAAACACACAAAAATAATCTAAATATCTGTTTAGAGAATAATTCTGAAAAGGTTTCCTGCATCATTTCAAGGATTCAGTCTTCTAAAGCTGAAGTCTTGGGTGATTTTGCTGTAGGCCTTGGCAGAGTCAGATTTTACTACAAGCCAAAATTTCATAGTCTTTGTATAGGCCTCTTCCCGTTGTGTAGAAGAAAGAAATATCTGCTTGGTTTACTGACAACACCAAATCTTTTGTCTTGTAAGCACAGAACATAACTGAAGAAGGAGCCTCGTGCTACTGTGCTTGAAGTGTCCTCAGCACAGCGTTGCCTGCTAGTGAAGCCTGGCTACAAAATCATTACTACTGTACGTAGCGATGGTGTATTATTCAGACAGGACATTTCTGAGTTTGTGATTTCATGGTGTGATTGGGAGGGTGGTAGATGGAAAAATATTGGAATAGATTTGTAAACCATACAGGATTTGTAAATAAGAGTCATAGATATTTTGGGGAACGATCCCATTGTGAGAAGTGGCTTCTGAGGTGCTTACCATAGTAATCATAGCCATGCTTCGAGCTTATAAGTCCCAGTTTAGACTGAGAATTACAAGCAGGATGAATTTTTAGCAACGCTTATTCATTTTTGTCATCTCTGGTTTTGGTTTCCTAGTTCTAGAATCAAATATCACATTTCTCAAACTGCCTGTGGCTGGATTTGTGAGTGCTCAGCCATAGGACTTGAAAGCGGTTATCCCTTACTGTGGGCGCTCACAATCCACAGATACTTAAACACTCTCAGCCTTACTCTCTCTTTCCATGAGGTTCTTTATCTCTTTCAGTATAAAGATAGTAATACATAAGTCATGGGGTATGTGTATGTGCTTAATTCCTTAGTGTTTGCTTACTTTCTTTACTGTGAGATGATCAGACAGAAACTGGACAGTGTGGCAAAGTGCAGGCTTTCTATGGGGTGAAGAAGGCTGGAGGGTTTTGCGCTGTTTTTTTTAGCCACAGTTGAAGTTTGCATGAAAAACATAAGATGGCAGAGTGTAATTTGCAGAAACACTTGTCCAAAAGATTGATAGAAAGCATAATGCAGGATATATGTGATGCGCCAGAAGAACTACAACATCAATGTGATATACTGTTGGTTTTGTTTTTCTGTTGGGAAAGAATAAAGAATTATCCTGCTTACCTTTTATTTTTGTAGTTTCTGTTCAGCTGGGCTACAACTTTAAGTTTCTGTTTGATAGGAACTGCTGTAATGTACAGTATTCGTGTCTCACTGTTAGTGATACCATTAACTTAGATTTACTCTTAAACTTTTGCCAATTACCTCTGGATGGCAGTAGATGTAGTTACAAGATGATTCAACCAATTCATAAGCCTGCTGTGAGGATCATTATGAAGAACACTTTTAACAGGAAAACGCAAAGTGCCGGTAATTTTGGCAAATAGTAGAAAGTGCCCTTAAAATACCCACAGTGCCTCCAAATCATTCCTTTCCACTGACTTTGTTCAGTACATTTTGAAGTAAAAATCTGTATTGTAGGATTTGTTCCTGTAAGGGAGAAGCTGTTTGCTCACTGAAGCTCAATTAAGTACAACAGTTTGTGGACCAAAATCTGCTTCCCAATATATTTTTTTTACCCCTGTAAAATGTATTTCATGTATTTCAGCATGTATCTTATTTCCTGGGACATATTAAGTGCTTTTGCAGTCTAAATAATGAAGCATAGGCATGAAAATTTGGCTAAACAAAGGCTCTTTCCTATTCGCTAGTCCATATAAAGTGAAAAAACTGTCTGCAAGGAACAAAAAAATTGCAAAGAACTGAGCCACCATCTTTTATCAAATACCAGGATTGACTTCGGCAGTCAAAGCCAAAAATATGCTTAGTAGTCACAGTTTTTACCATTCAAGAAAGAGTTAAATTACTGATTACAGATAATGGGTAGTTGCTTCTTGTGGTTTCACCAGTGTAAGGCCCTACTAGAAATGTGTTAAGGGACATGCTTAATTCTAGGCATGCGGGTTTTTCTGTTGATGCTGATGATGCTATCTGTGCTCACATGCTTAAAAACTTGGTTTGTAAATAAGCAGGATTAGATTTCCGGTCCGAAGATTTAGTGTGATATTATCAGAATGCTGTATTTGTGAAAAACCATGAAGATGAGACTCAGGAGGCTGCAGCTCTGGTCCCAAAACCTAAGACTGGGTAATTGGGAATGCAGTGACAAGTGGATACTAAGTAGAGCCTGATTTTTGGTTCAGAAGCCAGAACATAGATAGCTGGCGAGATAGCAGGGAGATTTGGATGACTGCAGGCATTGTGGAAAGCGATTGGTAGACCATAATCTATTTTGATCAGTGACTGCGTGGTTTCACTGAACTGATTTTGGGTAAACAAAACAAAGCTAAGCTAATTTGAGGCCTTCCCAAGTGTTTGATGCCTATCTTGCTATGCATTAGGGAATCAGGCTGAAAACAGATTGTGATGTGGTTTGCTTTTTTATGAGCTTTACAGTGACCTGATTTCTTTGAGAAAGTTTTCTTGTAGCGTGATCTTAATATTAGAAATACCAGCAATGGCGTGGCTTGGTTTTGTTAGGTGTTTTTTAGGAGAATTTAAAGAACAGAGGGAGAATTTATCAGACAGTGATGGAAAGAATGGCAACGTAGGAAGGTGTTCTTTTTCCAGGGTCAGTCCTTCTTATCACCTGTCTAGAGTAGACCCACTTTTTGGCATCAGATTACTTCTACAACTTTAAAAAAAAGCCATGGAACACATTTCTTTCTTTTGCAAGAAGTCTGTCATGCACAGAGATTTGCCCTGGATTGAGTCTACACTTGCAACCAGAACAAAAATAGCTCCTCTGTTCTTGGGTTGGGTTCATGGTTGGAAATGTCTCCGATGTTGGGGGTGAGAGGGAATGTGTAAGTCTTCATCCATGACACAAAAGATGTGCCATAGTCACTCCTGATTTTTGACAGAAGGACACAAGGCAAAACAAATCAAACTAAGGGTTCAATACTGTGAATCTGAGATTAGGATAAATCTCTGTGTGTCTGCTGACAGTGACTGTGCCAGCTCCCATACTCTAATGCCTTTGTGAGTCAGAAGCAATCCATCTTCAGGAGTGGCCTTAGAAAAGGCTTCTTGGGCCACATTTTCAGTAGAAAATCTCAGCCTTTTATGCACATGTACAAATACCGCATGCATGTGATTAAGCCTATGCAGATAACAGCATTCACATGTACAAGAGCGATTTGAATGTTGATTTTTGCCAAAGGGAAAAGCATGAGACCTGATCTCAAAGCAAAACAATGCAATACATATAGGACCACAATTCTTCAGTGACTTACTGGGGAACCTTCAACCTGGGGCTAGGCGTAGTTCCAGGCATCATTTCATACACACACTACAACCATTTCACACACTACAACCGCCTGAATCTTCTCCCAACCCTTGCTGGATGACATGGAGATGTATGCTGAAATGCCGCTTGCCAAAGATGTCTTCAAAGCCTCAGCACTACTTGGCAGTCAGCAAGGAAAAGGCTGCCCAAGCCCGGTTTGTAACCTTTTATCCTCCACATTTCCATTCATCAGCGACGCTGATCAGTCAGGATGGAATTTTGTCCTCAGTGTGTTTTCACAGAATAGATTCATAGAATCATAGAATGCTTTGGGTTGGAAGGGACCTTTAGAGGTCATCTAGTCCAACCCCCCTGCAGTGAGCAGGGACACCTTTAACTAGATCAGGTTGCTCAGAGCCCCGTCCAGCCTGACCTTGAATGTTTCTAGGGATGGGGCCTCCACCGCCTCTCTGGGCAACCCGTTCCAGTGCTTCACCACCCTCATTGTAAAAAATTTCTTCCTAATGTCCAGTCTAAATCTACCCTCCTTTAGTTTAAAACCATTACCCCTTGTCCTGTCACTACAGGTCTTGATAAAAAGTCTCTTTCCATCTTTATTATAAGACCCCTTTAAATATTGAAAGGCCACAATAAGGTCTCCCCGGAGCCTTGTCTTCTCCAGGCTGAACAACCCCAACTCTCTCAGCCTGTCCTCGTAGGAGAGGTGTTCCAGCCCTCAGACCATTTTTGTGGCCCTCCTCTGGATCCGCTCCAACAGGTCCATGTCCTTCTTGTGTTGAGGGCTCCAGAGCTGGACACAGTACCCCAGGTGGGGTCTCAGCAGAGCAGAGCAGAGAGGCAGAATCACCTCCCTTGACCTGCTGGCCATGCTTCTTGTGATGCAGCCCAGGATATGGTTGGCCTTCTGGGCTGCGAGCGCACATTGTTGGCTATGTCCAGCTTTTCATCCATCAGTACCCCCAAGTCCTTCTTGGCAGGGCTGCTCTCAATCCCTTCATCCCCCAGCCTGTATTGGTATCGGGGGTTGCCCTAACCCAGGTGCAGGACCTTGCACTTGGCCTTGTTGAACCTCATGAGGTTCACACAGGCCCACCTCTCCAGCTTGTCCAGGACTCTTTGGATGACATCCTGTTCCTCAGGCATATCAACTGCACCACTCAGCTTGGTGTCATCTTCAAACTTGCTGAGGGTGCACACGATCTCGCTGTCTATGCCATTGATGAAAATATTAAACAGCACTGGTCCCAGTATGGACCCCGGAGGGACACCACTTGTCTGAAAATAGTTTTCAGACTATTTTGTTCTTAAAGCTACCTTTGACACCAGCATGATGAAATACACGTTGAAGGTGGTGTGATGAGGAGTGGGGAATGTACATGCAGGTCCTGCCACGAAGCAGCAAAAGCGTTTGTGTGTGCGACTATGCCTCCCACAAGCTATTTTGATAATGTACGCTGTAGGCGTCCAAGTAAAAGATATTAAGTGCTGCGCTTCAAATTTGATGTTTCAGTTACATTGGTGGCAGTCACTTCAAGGACTTGCTAATACATTTCAGTTGACAGTTATTAATGAAAAGGGAAAAAAGTCTTGGTTTAGATCTTTTTGTACACAGGAATACGGCACTTCATAGGTTCAACCCAAGATATTAGTGAGGTTTTCAATCACATGTAACCACAGGTGACTCATGTAAGACAAGAATCATCTGTAAACTTGTACGAGCTCGTACCTAGGATGTATGTTGTGGTTCGGAGTAAATTAGGGGAATTTCTGTTAAACAAATATTTTTCATTTTGAATGTCATACAGCCTAAGGCTGTGACTCTTTGTGATTACCCAGTGACAACAGATTTGGTTAAAATAGTTCTTGCACTGAAAAAGAAGTCCTAGAGATTAACACAGTCAATTCACAGGTTTTAGACCATGCTCACAAGGTAGCTGAATCAGCATAGCCGAGGGAGGTAGCTTCTGGGATGGGGTGGGAGTGTGAATGCGTGGCTAGGCGTTCGAGAGGGAACAGCAATCTCTCAAACTGGCTTTGTCCCTGAAGGAATTAGCCACAGCTTGACTCACAAGTGGGGATGGCTTCCCTTGGAGGAGCAATTATGGTTCATGCCTACAGCAGCCTACCAAGCCTCTTCTTGAAGAAGTTGGTCTTGTAAAGGTGCCGTAACTGCTCTTGTAGCAGCAGACACCCCCCATAACTGCTCCTGTAGCAACTAGAGCTCGCAGCCTGGTGCGTTAAGGGAAACTGGCAGCAATTGGGGGTTACCTTATTATAATATACTATAAACTAAACCAGTTGCTACATAGGTTGCTCAGTCATTCCTGCAAAGGGTTTGGGAGCATCTCAGAGGGGTGGTGGTGGGGATAACTGGGAGCAGGAGCAACGTTGGCCATCACAAGGTAAGCTCCCCGCTGCTGCTGAATCAGAGTCCTCAGAGCTGGGGCAGGAAATTGCCTGCCCTAATCTGCAGTCAGAGCTCTTGGGTCCTTGGAGGGGATGAGTGATTCTCCAAGCTGTTCAGAGCCTCCCTCATGCTGCCACAAAACCAAATCAGCTGTTCTGCACAGTGCATCCTTATTCTTTTAGTTTTCTGTGGCGTGCCTCTGTCAGCAGCTGCTGCACTACAGGAAAAGGAGCAAACCTGTGAAATGGGATAGAATCTCGGTTTCCAAAATCCTTCTACAGGCACTGTGGGAACTGGTCAGTCTGTAATTTTCCTCAGTTACTAAGGAAATTCTCAGGCAGGGGCAGGGCAAGCGGAGGACACCTTCCTTTTCTCTTGAAGAGGAATCCTGCACCTGCCTTCTCTCTGGGCTTCCTGACACTCGCCTCACTCCCTACAGGCCCATCCAGAGCGTCTTGGAGGTGCTCCATGTAACCCATCACCTGGAGTCTTGTTCTCCTCTCATCCCTTTCGTTCCCTTCCGTCATTCCTTCTTCTTTGCCGCATTCATGCAGACATCTCCAAGGCCTATTATTTTTACTGTGTTTACTTACTTGCTCCTGTATTTCAAGCTGTTCTTCATAGTCTGTGCTCTACCCTGATCATGTCTGTTAGTATTTCTAATTATTTCTGTTGAAGCACTGAGCTTGAATTCCCCTGATTTGTGGGGCAACTTTGCTCCAGCCTACAGCCTATCTCTGGATTAGTTTGTCGGTGGACAGAACAGCTGTGGGCTGTGCCAAGGTGTGTCAGAGCATGCGTTTCTTGTGCAGGTCTACAGGGCGCTCCTGGGGACCCGGAAAAAGTACCTACTAAATTGCGTGAGTAAGCCAGGCTTAACTTTCCTATAATGCACTGATATGAATGGTGTGATAAGTTTGAATGCTGTGGTGAGTGTGAGAAACAGGTGGTGGTAAGTTTGAGAAATAGTTGATGGTAAGTTTGAGAAATAGTTGAGTTGTGAATTAAGCTTATGACTCAACCCTTATTGATGTTACCCATTAATTAGAGGATCATGGAAAATCTCAGCTGTACATTTGGTGTGGGCAGTGTTACGTATTGGAAAGCAATTGCTTTTCACTCACTTAGTAAGGCCTTGCCTGGGCTTTGTATCCTACATCAATGAAAAGACAGACATCTACAATTGGAGAGAGTAGAGGAAGGAAGAGGAAAACTAAGTGGAAAAATACTTCAGAAATGAATTTTAGAGGATCAATAAGGAAGAAGGAGGAGAGCAACATCTCTTTAAGTGAATGGTTTGAATGATTGCAGCTTTTCCTTCAGTCCAATTTACTCAAGCTGTGCAAAACAGCTCTAGATAAAGCATATTCTCATTATATTTTCGCTGATTAGAGAAAGAAAAAAAAACCCTGTAGATGGTTTAGGACTGGACTGAGCATATTCACAGGTCTTGGGAGATGCTCTTGTTCAGGCTATGAGTTATTATGATGGAAACATCTGACATTAAGCCTATGTCTTCTAAATAAACCCTCTGAACTCAAACAATTCGAACAAAAAGAAAAGTAGATGGATACTATCAAACATCTTATTTGCTAAAAAGACTGGTTTTGGATTAGGAATTAAAAGATTTGTGTTCATCTTCTCAATGGATTCAGCAGTGGTCTTCGAGGTGGCATGAGATCTTTGTTTTACATGTAGGAAAAATGCACTTTGACTGCAATATTGATTGCTGTCCTTTGAAAAAAAAAAAAATCTTGCTTTTATACCGTCACATTTGAGTTTGCATTTTCCATGTAAATTACACTAGTTTAAAATTACATACATATAGAAATAAAATATGCTTGTAAACCTGTCTTCCTACCTACCTTTAGGTAGGTACATTTGTTTTGCAAGCTAACCACCTGTGTTTTCCTTTGTTTGGATTTTGAAGTTTAAACTCAGGCAGATAAAATTAAGCATGAATTTAAGAACCTTATGAACTAAAGCTTTGATCCCTTCCTTTTAGAAACCCACCAATTTTTTGTATACAACTGCTGAGATGTGATCAAACAGGACAGAGGCTATGATTCCGAGTTGGTTTCGTTATAATTTTGGAAAATTCAACAGATTGTTGCAAGCTCGCTCTTTGCAAAATACCCAGATGTACAAGTCCCTGAAATCACTTGAAATACTTCTTCGTTCTGCTATCTTTCAGGGTGATAGCATGACAATTTTTAAGGAAAAGTTGCTTTCAGATCATGCTTCTGTGTGAAAACGAATGGGATGATAGAGCTTTCAGAGTCCAGAAGATACATTTTAACTTTAAATCCTTATCAAACTTTTGCTGTGGCAGCGCTAAAATCATGCCATTACATTACTGTTTGTATTAGGATAGAGAAAAGCAAAATTTAGCCAGGTCTTCCATGGGTTGTGGGCAGTGAGTGGGGCGTGCCAAGGTTAATGAGAGCTAACGCTAGATGAGAGCTGTTCAGACAAACCAAAATATGTTGGCTGCTACCTTGCTTCATCTCTCAGCTTCATCTTTAGCTAAACTAGGCGGGAAAACTCCTGTTGTTTGCAGCCTGATTTAGGAAGGTATTCAGGCACTTGAAGAGTTCTACTGATTTCAGGGTTTGAAGCGAGGTATGTATTTAATTGCAGGTTTTGAATGCAAGATCCTCCAATAGTATATCTCACTGAGCAAAAAATCGGAAGGCCCTGCATTCTCACTGTGGTATCAAAATGAAAGGAGCATATGCGCCAATAGAACATGGGTTGTTGGATGTATATTTTGTTTAAATGTACATGTCTTATGGCAAGTGCCCCGCAAAGAAACTTTGTGTATTTGTTCTCAGCGTCAACCTTAAAGCTAAATAGTGGAAGTGTGCAAATACCTTCTATGTTACTTAATAACCCCTCCATGCAACTTTTAGAGTTTCTTAATGAAATTTTTCTCTGCTAACATTAGTACAACGGAGTCGTTGTGTAACTGCTGGCCGTGTACATCACTTTATGAGAACTGACAAATGAAAGGCCAAATAATGTGTTAATTACCTCTTGTTGAAAAGTAAGTGCTGCTGTGACCTTTTTCTGTACGGTACAGACTACTTTTTTGCAGTGTCTAAGAGATGTTATTTAAATGCATTATGAAAGCTATGCAGGGCCTGATCCTGAAAGCTTTTCCAAACCAAATTCTCTCATTGCTACAGTACAGGTCTACAGCCTGATCCTTGACAGGTGTGACTTGGCATTGCCTTGGGTTACATCAGCTGTGCCAGCTATCCAAGCCTGCTTTTGTGCACAGACTGTTAGTGGGACTAATTAGAGGGCCACAGATTTACACGGTCAGGCCAAAGAGTTGCTCTGTGTCGTTTGTTTCTGAGGGTACAGTTAGGGCACAGCTAGTTAGGTACAAGAATGTTAATAATTGTCTGAGTATCTGCAAGATACAGTTAGGTACCCTCAGAGCGTGCAATTAGGCTAAGCTGTTGAAAAGGGTATGTAAGGGGAAAAAAATCTTGCAGGTACTCAGACAATTATTAACATCCTTGTAACTTGCGTTACATACCCACATGGGCACTATGAATGAGCCCTCAGCAAGGCAGCTTTTTCCACCTATTCCCTATAGTTCCCTGGGATCTTTAAAAGTTTCCTCAAGAGAACACATTGGTGTTTGTGGGCTGGAAGGATTGAGTCAAGAATTCAAAAATCACACACCTGGAGCATTGCAAATGGGAAGGACCTCCAGAAATTGCACTGATGATAATTGTGCCTCTAACACATCCTTGTCTGGTGTTCGTTCCCCAGGCTTTTTATTCTTGTTGCTGCCCCCTGAAAGATTTCAAATATGCCTACATCTTTCCTAGGCTTTGATACCTGAAGTGAAAATCAGTAACGTACTTCCCAGGTCTTGCAAACGGCCTTCCTGTCAGTACCCCAAAGAATAAGACTAGTTTTTTTTTTTTTTTGCAGCATCACACACTGTTGATTCGTATTCAGCTCATGAGCTGGTATAACATCGTTTTGTGCATAACTGCTACCTAATGAGAGGTTCGCCCTTATAGAATACAATACAGTATAATATAGTACAGTACACAGCCAGTCCATATTAGATTAAATTGAGAACAGTAAGCCGAGCATCTCAGTAACTTATTAACTCTTCGCAGTCCTAACCTATATGAGGTGACTAAGGTCTCGTGACCAACATTAATTTTTCTGATGTCAGATGTCATACTTGCATGTAGTGTCAGAAGAATATTGAATGTGTAGAGCAAGTGAAGAGCAAAATAGCAAACAGAGCGAGTGAAGCTGTTTGAATCCTTCACTCAGAAGTGAAACTGGCAGGGAATTGGGAGAAATGGTTGCAAAGCTTCAGAATTTTCTAGGGTGCTGCCTAGAAATGGCAGGGTGAGCGATCCCTCCCGCTGCCACGAACAGCAAGTCCCATAGTACTGGTGGCGATCAACAACACTTTCTTGTGGAAACACAAAGTAGACCACAAACTTCTCAACAAAGACATTTAGAAATGTCAAGAATGCTGCAACTGACAACAGAATGTCACTTGGAAAAAAGCACATCTTGACACCAAAGCAGATGGCAGATGAGACAATTGAGCATTATGTCACGTAGCTGTACAATAAAGCGAAGTCATATGAATTTGAACAGCTACCAGCCTAATTAGTGACTTAATAATTTGTCCTCTAACATATCACCAGGTGAAAACAGGGTACAGGAAACTCATCTACCATGAGCAGTTGGGGCTGGCAGGACCTAATGAAAAACAGTGCTCCTCTCATTTTTATAAATTCAGAACTGATACTGGAACTGTCTTTCAAGAAGAAGGCCTAAGCCGTCAGAGTTTTAAAAAGGGTGCATGAACAAAATACTATATATTCCAACTCTACAAAGCATGCAGCCATTTAAATATGGAACACTGCTGCTCATCACCTCTAATTAAGATCTTCCTTACTCTGTTTGCCCATTCGTACAGTCCGGTGGATTTAAATGGATTTACTCGTGATTCACTTTGGTGTAAATGAAATGGGAATTGGGATCCTGAAACAGGAGGGAAAATTTGTGTGCAATGGCCTGATTCTCATTTAGTCAGACATCACTTTGCACTTCTCTAACTGTGTAAGAGAATTGTGAAGTGAATGTGAATGTAATCTATATAGCCAAGGAGGTGCAACATGGATTTTGTATCAGAAAGCATCAAGGCTGAAAATGGCTTTGCTCCTTAGGACCTGAGCGTAGATAAATTCATTTCTTCTCACATATGCACTGCTATAATGAGCCAGAATTTAACTGGAGGCAGTTAGAATTAGAAATTAGTGTATTTACATACTCAGAAACTTAGTGTGAAAAGATAATGAGATCCACCTAGTTCTTCATTCATTTCCAGGTGTCTTCCTATTAGTTACCTTTATTTTAGCAAGTACTTTGTAAAATGTGATTAGTCTTTACAGAATACTGAAATGTCTCTGATTTTATTAAAAACTACCTTGAGTTTAATTTGCACAATAATTCATTTATTGTGAAGCATTATTGAGAAGCATTTGACAATGAAGGTCTCTAAATATTTTAAAATTCAAGTGCTGGTGAGGGTCTCATCACGTTAGAAAGCAATCAACCATCTTGAGACAGGTTAATAAAAGCATTTTAAACTCATAATCAAAAGGCACTCTTGACCTCCATTACCAGGCACAGGACTCCTAATGATTCATTGATCACATTTTCTCTGTTCAACAAAAATATCATGAGCCTAAAGGTTTCGAGATATCTAACGAGAGGGTTTTTTTCCTGCCTCACAACTACATTTGACAGATGACCTTTAGTCTTTCTTTCACATTAGTGAGATATTTAACAAAGATAATGCAGATACATTTTTCACAATTATCTATCTGATGCACATGCTCACAGAGTCCTCTATTTGGTACCACACAGTAAACAGGTAGAAGAGTCTTGCTTCTGTAAATGCCTTCATTATAAATAAGTGCCCTGCTTTCAGCTTTCCTCTTCCAGGATGATCACAAGGTTTAAAAGCCTCTGAATGATGCTATGATTCTATGATTCTATGAATGCATGCTGTTTCACAGGGAGATTGGTGCATGTGTAGATATACAGGAGCTTTTCAGGATGGATGTATAGTCTGTTTACATCCCTTCCATCCAGCATGCCAACAACTGCACTTACATTTCCAAAGTACCAAGAGGTCCCATGTACTCAGCATTTTGGTTTACACCTTCGCTCTTGTGCAGTTCAAGGGGTGGACTGTGGCTTGCCTTTCCATGCTGAGCTCACCTGAAATTTCCTGGCTCAGGTACAAATAACAAGGGAGCTGTGACGTTGAGGACATCCGCAGCCAAGTGCTCACCCAGGGTCCTGGGCAGATTTGCACAGTCTGCGCAGAAATGCTTGCTGTCAGCACCAGAGCTGGCAGCTGAAGGTGACTCAAATGTGCCTAGAAGAGCTGCAGTCACACCTCTGGATCATGGCAATGTTCCCATTTTCACTGCTTCTTCTGCCCTGGCAAGTGAGTCCTGCTGAAACTGCAGGTCAGAGGTGTTGTGGAGGGCACAAGATTGCACAAAAGTCTTAAAAGAGCTACGTCGCCCCAGAGCTCCCCACTAGTACGTCACTGGTCCTCACTGCCCATCCCCACTCTGTCTTGTTTTGCAGGTAAAGCCTGAAGTTATTCCAGAGCTCAACAAGTTTGAGAAATGTGGCCTTGTCTGTCTGAAGACTGTTCTCTGCTGGGGAGAGGGGGGCAAGGGCAGTTGTCCTGTTGGGATGAGCCGACACCCCTGCGCTCTGCAGGTGAGAACGGGGAGGGAGGTGAGAAGTAGGCAGACAGCATCACAGAGCAGCTGGCAGAACATGATGAGCTCAAGGTCACTTGGCTGTTGGCCCAAATCCATGCAAAAATACCGAAAGCCAGCAATTAGTCAGGCCGGCAGCCCCAAAAAAAAGGAAATAGTTGAGCCATGGCATTGTTCAGCAAGGGTGCACAGATTCTGCTAGCACCCTTTGGAAGGCCACCATGGACGTAAACTGGGACCATCACCGTTCGTGGCCTAGCTCATCAGTGTGAATTGAACTCAGTGTCATTTTGCTTGAATACCTTCCTGAAAACAGATTCAAAAGTACATTCTCAAATGGATCAGGAATTCCTGGTAACTTTTCAACTTCTCTTGGGATGAAGAGGTGGATGACTGAAGGCAGCGATGCTTTGATGCAAGATGCCTGTTAGAGTGGCAAGTACAAGCTCTGGACAGAAGCTTTTCCTGGCACTGAGGCTTTTACAAGGTTCCATCAATTCTGAGACAGTTAAATCTTTCTTCCCCCCTCTATTAATAAACATAAATGAATGGAAAATTACCCTAATCTTCTTCCAAAGAGGATGTGCCTCCAGAATCACTTCCAGTACCAGGGACCTCAGAATTCTGCTGCCATATTTAGAGGCGATAAAAACAGTCCTTGAATTTCTGTCCAAAATCCAAATATAGTCTATTTCTTTCTGCCAACTGAAAATGTACCTTTTTATTTCATTTGGTTTTATTTAAATCAAATTTTGTTCCAAACTTTTCATTCTATAAATGTCTCTTTCACTATAATTATTTCAATAAAGTGGGAAAGTGCCCAATTTAGTGAACTGAATTAGTATGCTACTGAATATGCCTGCTATTGTCATTCTACGAGGAGTTGTGCTCTGTTCCTGTTACGACTTCTCCCTGACCTCAGCGGATTTACACAAGAGCTGAACCCAGCCTGTGAAGGACAGATTACCACAGGCAGTTGTATTTGACAAATTTGAAGTGGACATAGTTGCTGTTCCTACTTGATTTATCACAGTCTTCACAGTGAGAGGAATACACCGATTACTACTTGGCCAGGCATTGGCTTTATGGCTAGAAACTGGCAGTGCATGTCAGTGATGCCCTGAGACATCTAAGCCTACTTGTCTTGTGTGTTGTGGTGTGCCAGGTCCTGGTTTCCCAAGCATTCAACTGATCTCTAGCTTGGCAGTGTGACAGCTTTTGTCTGTGATGGGCACGTCTCTCTGAGAAGTGGGAAACATGGAGCTCAAGAGTCCCAGCGAACATCAAGAAGCAGAAGAGACCATGCAGGAGTGTGAGGGACACTGCTGTGGTATTAACCTCACCTAGCTTTAGCTGTCTACACTATAGGCGTCTACACAGAGCTGGTTGTTTAGTGTCCTTTTAGAGCCAGTGGAGAGAAACAAGAAATACTGAGATATTCTGCATAACTTCTTTGAGACAAGACAAAGCTTGCCCTAGAAGTGCTTGTTTCTCTTCAGTAAGCTTAGTGGCAATTTGAGTAACTCAAGTATAGCCCTCATTATGTAGGTGTCACAGGTAGGTGAGATGATCCTATCTTGTGTGGGACCTTGACGGTAGAGACCATTCAAGGTACTATGTATATATTCCCTATTCAGAGTCTTTTTTTCTTCTTGTTTCCTTCTTTTTATCTCCTCTGAAGAAGCTATTTTTTCTCCTACACTCTCCTTTCCTGTTTCTTCTCTTCCCTTGCTTACATTTTTACTCATACCCTTTGGTGCTTTCAGACGATGATGATTCTATATAAATGGGTTTGGCAATCAAACTACATAAGGAATTCCTTGAAAATCTTTACTCATCTCTTGAGGGCTAACGGAGGAAAGCAGGCCAGTCTGGACAGACTCATTTGACCACCCTTGCCGAATGCTCCCTTCTTGCCCCACCTGTGTCTCTCCCACTTTCAGTCCTTGACCTGAGGTACCAGATGCAGCCGGTCATCCGACCTGTAATTTGGAGAAGGGGCTGTGCATGGCAGCGATACTGGTGCTAACCAGTGGACCCCGTGCTCACAGAGGCTACTCCAAGCAATAGTCTGTCCTACCTGGAGCCTCTCGTGGCAGCTTCATGTATTTCATCCAATGCCAGGACTGTCATGCACTGGGACATTTGGGGTGCAGTGATGGTACAGCTAACTGGTTTAGTGGCTGGGCACTGCCGAAAGAGGGTAGTGGTGCCATTTTCTGCCCCTGCCTCCCTGGCCGTGGACCCCTGCCGCTTCCCACATGCCACCGGCGCTCGCCTGAGCTCGGGGTGAGTCGGCTCAGGGGATGGACCGGCTGAAAATCACATTAAAAATGAACGAGTTTTTCTCATGAGGGAAAGAGGAGAGGTGGAGATTTCTGTTCTTCTCTTTGAAACTGCAGGCTTTCAGGTAGAGCGGCGCTGTGCTCTGGGGTAGAGCATAAAAGCAGTATATATGTCTTTAAAATGTCTGGGAAGAGGTAGTACACAATGATCCAGTCCAGCTCCCTCAGAATTTTTCTGTTGGCTTCAGTGGCTCAGGATTTAACTCTGTTTACTGGCTGCTGTGTTTCTGTAGTGCTGTCAATATTCTCCTACTTGTTCTGCATGGTCAAAGACAAAGATACTGTAAATATTTCAGTACAACATTAAAAATGCAGCTCCCCATGCTGGAAAGCACTTATGCAGCTATGCTTTATGTATTGTTGTTACGCCAGGCTGCACCCTGCTCTTGCTCATGTTACTGAAATTCAGGAGTGATTCCCAAAACATCTGTAGGTCAGCTCTGTGGATCCATCCATGAAGGGAATGCGGGGGAAAAAAAAAAAAAAAAAGGTCTGCAATATCTTTTGCTTCCTCCTCTTGCAACCTTTGAGGCAGAAATTCAGTCCGGCCTCCCTGAGCGCTGTTGTGCTCCTGAGGTGTGAGGACAAGTACTGTCCTGACCTGCATGAAGGGGGAAGCCAGACTGTGTCATCGTCCTCATAGCTGTAGCCAGGTGCTGTTACGTGTGAAGGGGTGACTCGTAAGGTGGTTCGCCAAAGCCCCTTCACTTCTTCCTGGTAGACCTGAGCCTGCCCCACGTTGGAAGCACAGCGCTCCCTGCTCACAGTTGCGGTTGCTTCTCATTAGAGAATTCACTGGATTACTTATTGGAGATGAACTAGGAGTATAATCCCAGAGAATTTGTTCAAAAATGCAAATGAATATTCACAGCAGGTTTTTCTCTTGGGGGGGGCACGACAGTAACATTTGTTCAACTGTATTCCTTACACTTGAGCTATAAAAAACAGCGAATTAAGGCTCAACATGAAGCCACACAACATAAAATCAAGAAGTGACAGCAGAAATGTTTCAGTGTCCGCCCACCACTTGCACAGCCAAATGAGGAATAGTGTTTTGCTTGTTCCAGAAAGACTATCATAGTGATCTAGCCTAATAAGCGATAAAGTCCAGTCGTCTCCTTAGAGCCCTTTACAGTTTTGCAAGTCAGAATGCTCATTTTTTCCTACAATTGTAAAGGAAGATGCAAGGTGGAACCAGTCAGTCTAGTTTGAAGGGAAAACATTGTGGTTCCTGCCTCTCTCTGACTCTAAAGAAAGGCCTTTGGGATGGTGGATTGAGCACAAAAACTTTGCAGAAGTGGACTATCACAAACACATGGGAAAATGACACTATACTTGTCTGCTTAAACAGTACAGTATAAAAAAACCTACATACACATTCAATCAATCTGTTTGCAGCTATGGAAGAACATAGACTATGCATTCAGCACCTACTGTCTTTCATTGCAAACCCCCTTTCTGTCTGCCCACTTTCTAACAGATGATCTGGGTGCACACATTTAGGGGTAAAGATCCAGGGACTTGGTTCCCCAGCGGGGGCCACTTTCTTTTAGTCTTCCAGATCTTCCACTACGCATGTCTGGGGTGTGCAGCTGTGAGCCAGTCTGCCATTCAGGTGATGTCAGAGCCGGACACGCTGGGGCATTCAGCATCCACCACCCGGACAGTCTGTCCTGGACTCTATTCCCTTTCCAGAGAATTGCATACATTTGGGATTTTTCACTCCTCACTATTACAAAGTCAATTTCTATATAATCAATATGTTTTGTGAATCAGTTATTTTTCCCCAGCCCTAACCGTGTGATACCTCTCAGAAGAGACATAAAACTGAGATGCTGATCCCTTTAATTTTTACAAGCTAGTTTCGTTTCATTAGCATAGGGATACGGACCTATCCAAAAGTCTTTGGAAGTAATTCCATTCTTCATGCATCCATCTTCCTGAAGTGTCAATTGCAAAAGCCGTCTGTCTTCATTTCCTGTACCAAAACCGGAGGACAATGTTACTGTGTACCAATTACTGCCTTGTACTGCTCTCTACCTCTCAGGTGGGTTTTAAGTCAACCTTATAACTCTGTTCCAATTTAGAAATGGTCCCAGCAGTAGTTATACGTGCTAGGTGACCAATTGTAATCTGCCCTTGCTGCTCCTTAAGGGCCACCCTAATGGATGCTGAAGGCAGCTGGAAGTCACTGCGGCGTGCTTTACATCAGGTTAAGGCCTCGGCTGCACCGCAGCTCCTGCAGCTATAGCTTGCTTGCGTGACCTCCCAGCACAGGAGGAGCTCATACCTTTAGAAGCTGTATGGAAAAACATAGATGAAGCAAACATTGTCTTCTGCAGGAGCAGCTGTGCTCGTAGAAGCTGTTTTTGTAGTGATGAACCAAATGGTGAGAATTTGCACCCTGAGCAGATATTGCTTTTCTGGAAACGTTTGTGGCAGACATTTGGTCCAGTCAGGAGCAACTCGAAATGTATAGTGCTGCTTCGTTTGTGCAGCTGCCTGTTCAAGCAGGTCTCATGGCTGCTGGTGAAGTTCTGCAGTTTCTTGCTGCACTGTGCACGAAACTGACCGAAAAAGCAGAGCCGAGTTGGATTTCTTCTAAATTAATAGAGTGCTAGAACAAAAGTTAATGAATTTTACAACAATTTAAATCCCTCATTTTTTGAGTAGAGGTACTTTCATATTTGGGATATCCTGGTTTGAGAGCCACTTCTGTCAGTATGGGGCTTTAGAAACAAAAATATCTATATAAATATATATTATTTTAATAATATTAACATAAATCATCTGGTTTTGCTTATTATTATAATTTTGCATTAGGTAATTTTATCTTTTTTTCCGAGTAATGAGAAAAATAATCCTGGAATGTATTTCTAAGAAAACAATCAAAAGTTGGTAAGTCAAATTTTCTGTTACTGCACCAAACAGAGGGGAAGTAGCAGAAGGAGAAAACTCTGATGGTACCATTCATTAAAAGAAAAGCAACTCAAAACCTCACAACATAGCAAATTAACTATTAGGTACATCTGACTGGGTGATTATATCTGTACTGTGGTCTGGACCAAAAAAAACCCCCTTGTTTGTCTTCCTGTGATTACTTCTGAAGCACTTTAGTACTGTCACATCCCCCTGGCTTTGCTGTTTTCATTACTCCTGACAGAACGTTTGGGTAAATGCAAGAAGAAAGAGGGGATGGTATAGCAGTTTGACAGCTCTAATTATGAATATTTAAGAGCTGCTTAAATGTGCTCTCTTTTATCACCTAATTTCCTATTGATGACAGCATTGGAAGCACTTGTCTCATTTTTCAAATCAAAGCTTCCTCAAGCAAAATGCTTGGAGACTGAATAGCCTATGCATTCTATTAATCACAGAGGGTGGGAAAAGATCCATCAAGCGCTTCAGATAGTTTGAGAGTGCTCCATCCTTGTAGAGCTTTCACCTCCCGTTTCTCACAGATGAGTGCGTTCACCTCCTGTGAATGGTCTTTGTGATTCTTCTTCATCCAGAAATGGTTTCTGATTTATCTTCCTTCAACAGTGCGTCAAATGATGCCTGAATATTTATAAAAAGAGTAAATTCTAATTGGGGTTAGTCATAGATAGGAGGAAAGAGTAGTCATATGTTGTTTTCTTAAAGGAGGATAGCTCTTATTCTGCTTCCAGTGGGTCAAGTTTCGTTGAAGAAGTGTTACAGTTTAGATGGAAAAGAGTAACCACTCCAACTTTGAAATGAACTTTCTTGATTTGAGCCAGAAACAGCATTGTTGCCCAATGTTTATTCTGTGATTACTGCTACTTTCTGCACTTAAGGTTGTCTTTGGCCATGACGGTAAAATGATCCCAATTAATTTTATCGGAGTTTTGTTCTTTTTGCATATACTGAAGAGAAGTGCCTTCTCCTTACTAGATAACATTAACCAGACTCTCCCCAATAATGACATTTGAATTCTGCAGGATGT
Source organism: Fregata magnificens (assembly GCA_013389945.1). NCBI lineage: Eukaryota > Metazoa > Chordata > Aves > Suliformes > Fregatidae > Fregata > Fregata magnificens. The sequence goes on along the minus strand of WAAD01009661.1, from coordinate 130,742 downwards.
GCTTAACTGCTGCAGCTGGAGAAGGGGAATATCTTCAAAGATGTGCAGCCGGTACCCAGTAATAGCAAGGCTGGTCCTTCGCCTCCTGCGGGGCTTTTGATGGCAGAGCAGTGTGATAACGTCCCCAACTTTTTGAAGGAGTCTGTGTCTGCAGTGCTTGTTCCCTCCTGTTTTGTCATTACAACTTGTGAATTTACATTCCATATGTTACTGAAAGATGACATGAGAGAGAAACATGGTGACATGAAATGAAAAAAGTCAATACTTCACTGAGCAACATCTTGTTGTATTTCCTACTATTACTAGGGGGGAATATCATTCCTCCTGGTCTCATCAAAGTTAGGAAGTTTGATGGTAGAGCAAGGAGAGCCAGTCTCCTTGGAGATATCTGGGATTCAAAAGAGTGATGTCTTTCTTTCTTAGCTAAGAGCGGGGGGGGAAAAAGGTTTAGATGGGGAAGCAGAGAGAAGAAGGAAGCTGAAAAAAAATGGTTTGCGAAAATGAAGAGCAGGCTCAAAAGTCCTTCATGTACACTGACACAGCTGGATAAAAGTGTCCTTGAGCTTAGAAATGCCTAGTCCTACAACTCCCACTGAAATGAGTAAGATCTGCCTCCAGTCACTGAAGAGTGAACCTCTTACCAAAGACACCCACAGCTGAAACTTTTGGATTTTTGTTTTCATAAAGTGTTGTTTTATATCCTATATTTAGCCTGCATCTTCATGGGTCTAAACTTAGAAATATTTTGGTCCAGCTACCAAGCTAGAGGGAGCTACAGAAAAATAAGGCTGCAAACCTTTTAAATAGAGTTCTGCTATTAACTGTTTCTAACACTTACGCCATTGGTTACATTTCTGATTTTCCAGAAAAATCACATTTTACCCTCTGAATGATTGTTTTAATTTGCTTCTGATGCACAGTCAGTTTTCATAGCACAACAATTTGTTTCTCACTATTTCTCAGTGCTTAAGGGAAAATCTGTGTACAATTTTATACTTGCTTTCCTATGTGCATTGCTGTTAACACATTCCTTCAGACTGTCTTTAAAAACACCTTAAAACGGAGCTGCAGTTTTAATTATGTAAGACTTTTGTTGCTGAGGAAAGGAAGACCAGCTAACAAAGAAAAACAGGATGCCCTTTGTTGGAAGGACGAACTATGTCCTGAAACAACTACCAGGATTGTGGATTTCCCACTGAGTGACAGGTGAGACTTTGTAAGAGGGCAGGTTGCAGCCAAATATTGAATTTGGCCTCAAAGAGAGGAGACAACCCTAACTGCACTTTATGGATTGACAGAAATTAATAGAGACCCTGTGCATTTGGCTGTGAGGGAGAATATGAGTATGCTTACATTCTTCAGTCAAACTTAGTAGTTTTTGTTAATTGAAATGATTAGCACCCAAGGCATATTAACTGTGCTGTTCAGCCCAGTGTAAATGAGCTCACCGGATCATGTCCTTTATACAAAGTTTAAAGTGGGTCAAAAATAAATTGAATCAGTGACCTTTTCCAGTAGTTTTCCCTGGGGCAAAGCAGAATGTGTCATGTGCTCGAGTAATTTATTTTCTTTTTACAAGGTTCTCTATTCTGCAGGGGTTTTCAGCAGTCTCCAAACTTTGGTGCCTGAGTTCTGCTGGTCACAGCTCATGAGATAGCCTTGAAGCACTCAGATAACCGTACTGACACAAAGCAACCGGCGTTCCACCAGACTCAGTGAGTGAAATAAGCACAGGCTCACGGAACGGCTGAGGTGGGAAGGGAGCTCTGGAGGGCACCTGGTCCAACCCCCCTGCTCAAGCGGGAACACCCAGAGCCGGTTGCCCAGGACCATGTCCAGATGGCTTTTGAGTATCTGCAAGGATGGAGACTCCACAGCCTCTCTGGGCAACCTGTGCCAATGCTCAGTCACCCTCAGAGGGAAAAAGTGTTTCCTGATGTTCAGAGGGACCTCCTGTGTTTCAGTTTGTGCCCATTGCCTCTGGTCCTGTCACTGGGCACCACTGAAAAGAGCCTGGCTCTGTCCTCGTTACACCCTCCACCTTTATATCACTCTGTGCCAAAAGAGTGTGTTGCTGTATTAATTAATCACCTTAACAAACTTCCAGACCTGATTAGTGGGGGTGTGTGATGCAGGGAGCAGGAAGAAATGTTTCAATAGGCTTTTGATGAGTTGATGTATAAAGAGGCAAATGAATTATGTAATTTTTACTCATTTTTCACTGGAATCTGTAGTTACTTGGGGTATAAGAACAAGAACAAAGAACTTTGATACCACAACTCTCTGTGCCAATTAATGTTTGTGGTTTATATCAGGCAGCCATTTGATGAGATAAATAATAGCTGATGCAGAAACTGAAGTGCTGATTTCTTCTCTCTCAGATGAGTGCTCTACACATATGACTAGATGCTCTCATGTATTCTTTCTGTCTACAGTTTCTTCTCTCTGCCTTTGGAGAGGGCTCTGGAGAAGTGGTATGTAGGGCTGAGAGCAGGTCACCGAGCCCAGGTCTCCCACCTGCTGACTGAGTGTTGCTTTGACTAAATTACTGGATTAAAATGAGGAAATTGCCTCTCCTTGCTGTTTTTGTGTGTTCCTTGATGTATTAGGGCACACAGAGCTTTGCTTCTTCAGTGATTCAAGTGCTGCAGACAAAACAGAGAGCTTTCAGTTTGTAGATCCTGGGAGGATGCAGACAAGAGCCAAAGAGCTAGGAGTTAACGTTGCCAGGGCTGGGGTACTCCTGAGAAGACCCAGGTGCAGAATTTTACAGTGTAGGTGTACGTGCAGTGTAGCTGCCCACAGTGTTAGTGAGTCCTTGCACTAGGAATTTGCACTAGGATCATGGACAATAGTCTTCAATCAGTGTCTCCTGCACAGCTACATCTCTAAAAACAAAGGGTGGGACACATCTCATTCAACTTTAGCTGGTTATTAGATAGCTATCATCTCATCTAATTAATCATCTAGGTTCCTCTACACAGAGAGAAGGCGGCACCTCTAAAGTGACATTTATCCAACTTACCTAAAATGAGCTGAACTGCCTCTGGAGCTGCTTCTCTCTCACCACTGATGGCAGAGTGAGTGCAGGCAGTTAGCTGAGGCAGGACACCTGGAGTGCGATTGAGCTGCAGTTTACAACTAGGCATCTACAAGTAGGACTCTCTGTGGTGTGGACTGGTGTCTAAGCTCCTGCGTATAGCCACTTGAAATCCCTCAGAGAATCTGATGTGCTTACTCAGGGCTGGCAGATATGCCATAGGACCTACAGGAGGCACCAACCCTTCTGAAGCAGTAGCTGGAGGTCAGGAGGGGTACACTAGGGCATCCCAAAGGCACAAGATGCCTATCCTTGGACAGAGGAATGAAGCCCCTATTCAGTGCAAGCAATGAAACTTGCTGTCAGGGACCTGTGCAAATCCCTCTGAATCCCGGGGGTTTGGCAGCCTGGGCTCAAGACCAGCTTAGATGTGGTGCAGCTGTCTAGCCCTGAGGATCCTCAGCGGAGTCCTGCTCCTCTTTCACTTGGGAGCTCTTTCCCTTGGTCTCTAACAGAGCTGCAGTGCAGGGGTGCCCCTGCCTGGTCTCGCAGCTCCCTGAGCCTAACCAGCTCCCTGACTTGCCTTTCTGGCCTGGCCTCAGGTCTGCCTTGCCACTACAGACTTGCTGGGGGATCCATCCCACGGCTCTTGGCTAACGCTGGTTCCCATTGCCACGTCTGCTCAGCTCTTCTTGCCTGGATGCTCCAGGAAAGTGCCCAGTGTCAGCGAGGCCACCATCCTGCCTGCCCCACTGCCACCCTCGGCTCCCAGCTCCCCTTCCAAAGCAGACCCACTCTTTCTGCTCCCTGACACTCAAGGTAGTGATTTAGCCCACCAAAAAGTAAACAACTTCTGGGTGGGCAGCTCTTTACCTCCCTGACTGTATTGATTAGAGCTCCACTGACGATGATGGGAGCTTAGACACTTGTCTCCCATGGCAACATCTGTCATCATAGCTAAATTTAGGTGTCTTAAACTGAAGAGGAATTTAACTTTTACCATATAGACAGACAGGGCTCAGTTCAGTTTCCCCAGCACAGGCATTCAGAGATGCCCTACCCCATGGCAAGGCTGGAGGATATACTGCAGGAGCGGTGGGAAATCTGTGTCTTGCTGGAGCAGCGCTGGAGGCCAGGTGGCAGAGCCTGAAGGACCTCATGTGGCACCAGGTGCTCACATTCAGGCAGCCGGATTCTGCCCTTAAAATCAGTTGAGGTGAATCTCTCGTGAAGGGCCTGATGTTCTTTTGTCTTGAACCTGTATGTTTTTCTGTGCAAACTGCACATAAAATGCCATTGCAGACCCTGATGCAGGTCAAAGTCAGAATGACTGTGTGGGGCCAAGCAGTGGGGAACCAGCCAGCGACCCACTGCCCCAGCCAGGAGCAGGGCAGCTGGGGTGCACTGGGGCAGCCCTGGGCACCAGGCACATCCTTGAGGATGGGTTGAGGCTGGGACGGGATGTCAGCCCATGGGTGGGGGTCAGGATCAGCCCTGGTGAGGGGAACCGGAGTCAGATGCAGCCCAGGATAGCCAGGTTTGGTTCTGGCCATGTCCTCCTGCGGGCATGGGGATGGGGGATGCCCTCAGCTGTGCCAGTGCTGAGCTGCCCCGAGCCTGATGGCCAGCGCCTGGAGCAGGGGATGGGCTCGGGGCCCTGCCACTGTCACCGTGGCTCCTTGTAGCTCTACAGCTCCTTTCCCAACCACCAGTGTGCACCCACTGCCCCCTTTAAAACATCTGAGGAGCAAACTTCTGCCTCTAAAATGCACCTGCTGTTCCTTTTCAATTCAGTAAAGATCAGAGCAAATTCATAGAATCTGCTTTCTCAAATGATAAACTTGCTTCAGATACATTTTGTTGTTACTGACAGAAATGACAGTATGTTATAAGGGCATGTAATTATTTTATGGCCTCTGTGTGTGTAAAGCAGTGCATAGAATCTGGATTCTGCTGCATGATGGTTTTTGGTTTTATATGCAAAAGGAGTGCAAACCCCACCATCAGACTGCATAATTTCCTGTTCTATGTTTCTGCATCATTAGTGAGGTTTTGCAACAGTTGTCTGTATGAAGATGTTCCTAAAATAACTGTATGGATCCTGCATCTTAGCCACAGCTGTATCAGGGGATGTGTAGGAGTGTCAACAAAGCCACTGGGTGAATTTGAGTATCTAATTAGTGTAGTGGGAACTTTGTTAATTATTTGCAAGAATGTATCTATTCTAAAACATGTTTAAGATACAGCTTCCATGTTTAAGTTTTGTTATGGTCTTACATTATAGACAAGATAATGGCATTGAGGAAATTGTCAGCACACCCACCAAAGGCACTTGCTTGCCCGTGAGTGGATCATTTTCCCATTCTTGTACGTGGAACAAAATGTTGCTTTTACTTTTTTCTTAAAACATTTTCTCTACCTCAGGATCCTGCTTCTTGGAAAGGAAAATAAAGGAATTCTTCAATATAATTCAAGAAATAAGACAAACGTATAAAAATATTTGGGTATTTGGACAGAAGATCATTTCAATATTTTATGTAGGTGTATAAACCTTAAGCTGTAATTGTGATGTAGTGTCTTTCAGCTTTCCTTCAAGATGTAGATTCTGAAGGGCAACCTGACCTTTAGCTCTTTTTCAGAATAGGGCAGCTATGGTAAAGCCAGTTTTGTAAGAAGGATAAGGTAAGTTTTGTGGGTTTAGGTCAGCAGAGAAAGTGACAAAAGCTTTCATAGCTAACTTTTCGTAATGAATGGATTTTTCAGTAAATGATGCAACTGTGCTAGGATTTTTCCTAGTTTTTTAGCAGTTTTTACAGAATTTTCTGTATTGATGGTAGTGCAATATCTTTTGAACACATTTGACTCTAACTGCATCAAAACTGGTCTTCAAAGTGGTCTATGTTAGTTGATGTTTTCTGCTGGGGAGTTGTGGAAGAGACTGGTTTTGATTCTTTTTTTTTCATAATTGCTAGTTTAAATAGGACTTTTCCAAGTTGATACCCTCTCCAGTTTGGGTGTCAGTCTTCATTTAGACTTGATTGGCTCCACGTTTTCAATAAGGTCTTGCACCAGGATATTAGAAAGGATTTGCGAGACAGCAGTAAGTGAAATGCACGAAGTGTTACAGTCAAGGAAAAGAAGAGGAAGCCTCAACTTTTGGGATGATGGCCACGTGGGGGAAGTAAGGGTAAAGGAAATCAGAACATGAGTTACTTATCCAGCCTCTGGCCAGTGTTTCCCTGCACCCCCAAGAAGCCCACAAACGAGGAGTGGCCCCAGCTGACGCTGTGACCTCAGTTCCACCTCCCAGTTCAGGAGGATGTGGCAGACAGTGAGAACTCACATTTTTGAAATTTTAAAAGAGTAATGGGTGCCAAATATTCTGGAGAGACCTGAGATTGCTACTTACAATTGCAGGTAAATGAGAATTTGCCACTTCCCAAGTGTGGTGTTTCCTTTTTGTCAGTATAGGCTGCGTTTTTAAAAAGTTGATATTCATGGTGTGCTTGGCACTGATATGTAGCAATCATGTTCAGTCATGCTATCTAGGTTTAATTCAAATTGAATTTTCTATAACTAGCCTTAAGTATAGTTTTACATGTTTGCTTTTCCTATTGCCTAGGTTGAACTCATTTGTTTCCACATCTCTAGAGCAAAGGGAATCAGATCCATGCCACATCTCTTCAATAAAACAGCAATCTCTATCCAGTTCTCTGTTACACTTCGCATGTAATTACTTTGTCTAGGGTGGGAGGGTGTGGAAGCAGAGTAGTACTTATGGGTGAGTCTCCAAAATGAGTTTTTCTAGCCTTTTCATTTCTTGATTTCCAGTTTTCTTCTTCTGCAGTTAGAGCACAACTTTTGAGGCAGTACTGACAGTAAGACCATTCATTGCTCTGACAGCCCCTTTGCCTCCTGATTCCTTCTCTGTATTCTCTGCACGTGGAAAAGTCCTCCTTCTTTTCCTGTGCTAAAAGATCTTTCTACTTGTCTTGCTGTGTTTGGCTGGAATTTGATCAATAATCAAAGGCATTTATTCCTAACCCAAGCTTTAACTATTCAAACAATCAAGAACATCCCCACCCCCCAAAAAACCCCCACAAACCCAAAGCAGGAAATGTATTGAAACAGTCACATAGGCTAGGGGAAGGTTAGGAGAAAGTAGCGGCTGGGTGAAATACATGCTGGCTTTGAACAGAGGTGCTGTGTGGGAGATCTTGTGGGCTCTATGCAGTGGCAGTTTCTCTGCCATGTAATCCAACATGCTCTGTCACATAAACAAAATTGACAAGAGCATGTATGTGCAACAGATCATGAGATTGGATGTAACAGGAAGGGGCTGCAGTACTGTAGGAAAAGGAGGTAGCAGGTAACAGACGGCTAGAGCAACTTCTCTGGCTCCCAACCTGCTCCTGCCAATGTTTCTGGGTCTTTTGCAGAAGACGGATTAGTCTTCAGGCTGGCTGGCTCTAACCCAAAGAGTCTAGGTCCAGTGACCCTGCTATACCTCATCTGCAGAGATGCTCAGAAGGTCAATTAGGCAGGCAGTTTGATACCTGTATTCATAGCCCCCGATCCCTGATTGCAGCCTGTCATGTTGAGACTCCCAAGGAAACTTGTTCTGATGTCACGTCAGGGCAGAGAAAGCACAGATCCCTAACGCTAGTGAATCACCTTTGCCAATGCTTAGAGTTAGCAGAACTCTGCTGATACTTGATAATCTGGTGCCCTGTAAACTGGAAAAAGGTATGCACGGTGACAGGATAAGAGGCAATGGACACAAGTTATTTCAGGGGACATTCTGTCTGGATATAAGAAAAAAATTCTTCACCATGAGAACAGTTAAACTTTGGAAGAAGACGCCCAGAGAAGTGGTGGCATCTCCCTCACCACAAGTGAGGCACTCATGCCTTGGCTTGGCAGAGCCCTTGATAACCTAACCTGAGGCCCTACTTTCAAAGGGCAGTTGGGCCAGGTGATCTCCAGAGGCCCCTTCCCACCTTGGCTTCTGTATGCTTTGCAGTTGTACTATAATCTTTTTGAAGGAGGGATAGAACTGTCTGAGTGGAAGGAACAGACCGGGAAGAAATTAGACCAGCGAAATGAAAGGAACAGTATTGCTGTGTGACTACAAGCACAGGATGAACTGTAGCTAGAAGAGAGATGTAGCTGTGCACGGAGCAGGGTTCAGATTTAAATATGACATTTCACTGGCTGTAACAAAAAAATATTACCTGAAGCTAAAGTAAAAGCTGCTGGATAGGACTGAGCCTCCTGCATCACCTGTCTAATCAGTCTCCATAATCTGCTGCTCTTCAGATGCTGACTCTGTCATGGCTTATGCTCGTAGTTGCAGCAAGACCAGACAAAAAATTAGAGAATGGAGGGAACGCACAGAGAAACAGTGTGCAATCTTCCCATAGAGAGTATATATCATGGAAGCCGCTTTTGATTATATTGTCCCATTGCTCATGTTGAGACCAATATCTAAAAATAGTAATCCCATTAATAATGATAAATAAGTGGCATGTTTAACACAATCAAATTAAATGTGTAAGTCTTAAGCAAAGATTCTTGTAACAATGTTAATTCATTAAACTACAGGTGGTCTCACCATGATGGCATTGTATCATAGTGTCACTCATTAATAATCTTTTCCTGTCACTTCTGAATTAAATAATTTAGAGATCCTGTGCATTTCCTCTGCCGATTAACCAACTTGCTATTACATACTACTGCAGGAGGTAAAAGTCCTGAATATTATTAATCCTGAAGTGATTTCTGATTTACCTGAATCGTATCCTGTTCTTCTTTTTCATGAGTCCTATTGCCTTGCTAGTAAACTACAGCTGGTAATAGGCTTAATAATACATACGTAGATTTAGACTACAAAAACATTTTCATTTTAAAATATAAAAGATTTGAGAATTAGCTCTTTCTTCATCTAACTGCCAAATCCCAAGAGTAGGATCTCAGGCAGGTATAAATCTAAGCAACTGCTACTTAAGCCAGTAGATCAATGACGACTTACTCCTGCTGAGTGGCTGTCCATGCTTAGCTTACAGACACAGGCACAAGCACAGCATGAGAAGAGATCGGGAAGTGAGGTGCTAGTCACGGCCAGAGGCAATTTTTTATTTGAAAGTTCAAATGTGTTTGTAACAGCCCTAAAATTATACCCTGCTCATGCTGACGGACCTAAGCAGTCTGGAGGTCTGGGGTGAAGTCAATGGCAAAACTTCCGTGGTTTCATCCATGACCTTTTCATTGAATTATGGTTTGGGTGCTGCCAGCTGATGTTCTGCTGCTCTCCTCCCAGCTATTTCTTCCATTCCCACTTTCACATGCAGTTGGCTCCGGTTTCTCTTGCCGTAGCTTCCTCATCCCAGTTTAAGACTCGCTGTCTGTAAGCCTAAATAACTTCATAGCACCTACTAAAAAAACCCCCATTTTTATTTCCAAACAGGTTCCTTAGTCCTTCATTTTCCCTGGTCCAGTCCTTGTCCTCTGTATCTCAGGCAGGAAATTCCTACTGCTTTACACTACAGAGAGGCTACATCTGCATTAGCAAATACCATGGCCTGATGGGAGCAGACCTTTGGAGTGAAACGGTATGTGTTCAGGACCCAGTGGCCACCCCATAAGCATTTCAGGGGATTTCACTTTGGGCAACCTTTCATGGGCAAGACCCTCCTTTACATTAGGACTATATCCCACCCTTAATAATTCCACTTTGCAGGACTGCGACCCATACACTGTGAGACCACTCCACAAAATGAAGCAGAGCATGGTAAGTGGTGGACAGACACGAGATTTGCTGCAAGACTAATAGATGAACCTATGGTGATCCAGGGGAGGAAGGTGTCTCCGACAGCGACAACACATTGGTCCCTGACAGTCCAGAAAACCAACTGCAGGAAAAACCAGGCTAAGCCTCTATAGCCTTAGATGGAGGTACCTGGCGCCACAACATCTTTAGGGAATTTAGGCACCAAATACTAACAAAACTTTACCAGGTATGTGTGAATAAAGATTCCTCAGAATTTGTAAATGCATCGAGAAGCATCTCTGCTCTGAGGACAAAATTTCTGCTCCAAGCCAGGGCTCTTGAGTTTCTCAGTGTGAGATTTCTTTCAACTTGAAATGTTATTTCAAAACACTAACTTTTCCCTAAGATTATTCTCATAAACACCCAAAACATATACACTGCCTTTAGGAAAAATTATCAGTGTAAAGCAGATACCTGTGGAAAATATGAGTCAAAAAGTGAAGTCTGTTAAAGATGTAAGCATTTATAAGCTCTTAAAAGAGATTTCTGGGAAACATCTTCTGGAAATCACCCCATCAGATGTCTCTGTTCAGAGTCTGAACTTCATGTTGGTGTTCACAGTATAACATGGCACTCCACGATCAAAAAGTACATTACTACCTACTCTTCTAACTTACCTTTCAGCTCCTTCATATGTATTTTAAAGCTTGTAAATTGGTATGCCCAAAAGCTCACACATGAAGACTTGGATGTGGAAGGTGATGCATGCAGTTTTTTGAAAGTTGGTGAGAAATACCCTCCCATTGAAGAAACCAAAGAAGAAGTCAAATCAGAATGCATCATGCTACCCAGTCATCCAAAATGGCCCTGGTTTAGTGGTGGACTTGGCAGTCTAAGGTTAACAGTCGGATTCGGTGATCTTAGAGGTCTTTTCCAACCTAAATGATTCCATGATTCTTTGCTGGTGGGCAAAGGAAAAAACAATCATGGAGCATGCAGTGTTATATTTAAAAAAACAGAAATAACATAAAATGGCGATGCTTGTAGTTAGCCTCAAAAAACCCAATATTAATAAATATCAACTAAGACTGTAGAAATCCCACCAGGTTATTTTAAACTGTACGTTGCCTAAAGAATTGTAGAGTCTTGTGGTGGTGGACGGAGACCTGTGGAAGGGGCTGTGTCCCAACAGCTTGCCTGCTTTCTCCAGCTCTCACGAACTCATCTCATGAGAGTTTTAGTTTTCCTGCCTGTCAGCGCCCTGAGCCCATCCCCTGCTCCGGGTGCTGGCTGCCAGGCTTGGGGCAGCTCAGCGCCGGTGCAGCCGAGGGTGGCCTCCGGCCCCATGGCCACGGGGATGATGTGGCCAGAACTGAGCCCAGCTATCCTGGGTGTGTCTGACCCCGGTTACCCTCACTGGGCCTGATCCTGACCCCCACCCATGGGCTGATATCCCGTCCCAGCCTCAGCCCGTCCCCAGGGAGGTGCCTGATGCCCAGGGCTGGGGCTGCCCCGGTGTCCCCGGCTGCCCTGCTCCTGGCTGGGGTGGGACGGGACGGGCTGCCAGGGTCTGCCCTGCTGTCTCCGGGGGCCCCCACTGCTCCCCAGGGAGCCCCCAGCCCCTGCAGTGCTCTGGCACTCCACAGATGGCGTCTCTCATGTGAGCTACATCAGAGATACGCAGTAGTGGGTACCATCTGCTTGAGCCTCCTGGCCCGCTTGTGTTGTTAGGAGGAGACTGAATACAAGCAACACCCTATTATTAGGCAGCCTGGGCACCCCGGGCCTCCCTCTTCCCCCACCAGCCCGGCTCAGCTTGGCAGAGAGACCCTGAACTACCACTGTCAAACTCAGGAGGCCACTTGTGACCGAAAGGAGATGCAGAAAGATCATCCCTGTCACCTCTTTATCAATAGTGATGACACATTTGAGGAAACTGCCGCCCGTCTCCAGCGAGGTAGCAAGAAAGCCATGAATTATTTATTAGTTCAATTAGTTGACATGGGTGAAGAGTGGTGAGGGCTGTAAAATAATTACTTATTGATTTGCCTTTTCTTCCTCGAACTGCTTCATGATTTTGGTGCGAGACAGCAAAAGCACAAGGGCTTGGGAGCCTGCTTGCTTTCCCTTCTGGTTACAGTGGAGCTGGCATTACAAATAATGAGGCTTCAGCTCTGGACGTGTCCAAATATTGGTGCTGGCACAACAGATGGAATAACTTTATTTGCTACAGCACAGATGCTGTTACCCCATTATTTTCTACAGGCATGTTAAGCAACAATCAATAACTCTCTGTCTGCTTATGGCATTTGGAAATCTCTGGGGACTACTTATGACACTCGTTTGTTTTTCACACTTGCCATTAAATCATATTCAAAATGCCCCAGACCTTCAAAAGGTGGCTACTTTTTGGGTATTATTTGCTGTGCATATTAAAAGGGGGCTAATTTTTGTGCATAATAAAAATGCACTAATAAAAAAAATCTACCCAACTTCAGAAAATGACGGAATACGACACTCTTACAAAGAAGAAGGTCGGCCTAATGGCATATTTTTAAATAATTCAGAATTCTGCACAGCTTCAGTAAACTTCTACAGTTACTTCATTTTTGTTGCTACATCAGTAATTAGCAATGCTGGTTACAGTTTGTATCAATGCCTATGTCATGAGGTTGTCAGATAGGAGGCAATCTGAGAGTGATGTCTGCTACATGCCTGTGGTGGTGTAGATATCACAAACACTCCGTTGTTGAATTGTCACCATAGGCCACTGCTCTTGGATATGGGAGTTCTTCACAGAACCCTTTAACTAACTTTTTTGAAATTTAAAGTATGTTGCAAAACAAATACAGACCAAATAATAAGCTATTTCAAGTAAATCGGAATCTTTAATAACATCGTTGGAAACAACCAAATCAAATCACCTTCTAATCCTGGTGGAAACTCATATCCTAGGGTAACAGTGTGACTAAGAATTTGTATCATGGCTCAGGACTTGCGTTTTGAAGCACAACAGTTCTTGAATTTTTTGACTGTTGTCAAACTGCAAGTTAGAACATGACATATATACTGTCGTTAGTCATCACAGTCTGTGGTCAGGAAAATGTCAGGTCCACTCAAAATCATTTCTAAGCACAGAAGAATATGAAGACATTTCTATCGTAGGACTAGCCTGCGGCGGACAAAAGCGGATGTGACAAGCACCGACATTTAAACCTTGAATCAAAGTTACAAATTTGAAGAGAGGAGAAAGATTTTCTTTAGCTGGTGACTACCATCTATTCTACCACATATTTGCTGGTTACTCAAACTCCTAGGTTCAGGTAGCACAGGGCTGTATGTTTTTCTGTACTGGCCACAGAAGTGTCCTGATCAGATTCAGCAACTTGTTTGAGTAAAAGCCAGCAAGGTGAATTCTTCCCACTGGCTTTGCAGCACCAACAGTGTCATTTTTCTTGGTGTCATCATTGTTGTGGTGCACATGATGAATAACCTCCTTGTATCCAGCACTGGCACACACACTAACCACTGCCGACAACAGGAGAATCAAGCTTAGGATCTTCTGAGATGGGTTGATCCTGGCTAGCAACTAAGGCCCCAGCCAGCCGCTTGCTCACTCCCTCCCCTCAGTGGGATCGGGGAGAGAATTAGAAGAGTAAAAGTGAGAAAACTGCTGGGCTGAGATACAGTTTAGTAAGCGAAGGGAAGAGAGAGAAAAAAAAAAGAAGTGATGCAAAGGCAATCATTCCCACGATGCCCAACCAGTCTCCGAGCAACGGCTAGTTTGGAAAGTAGCCATCTGAAAACTGGTCTTTCCAGGTTTTATTGCTGAGCGTGATGTTGTATGGTGTGGAATATCCCTTTGGGTAGTTCGCGTCAGCTGTCCTGGCTGTGTCCCCTCCCAGCATCTTGCCCGCCTCCAGCCTGCTGCCCGGGAGGCAGAGTGAGGAACAGAGAAAGCCTTGGTGTGGTGCAATCACTGCTCAGCAATAGCTAAAAGATTGGTGTGTTACCAACACTGTTTTAGTCACAAATCCAAACCACAGCACCATACGGGCTGCTATGAAGAAAGCTAACTCCATCCCAGCCAGACCCAGTACAATTTCATACCGGTGCTTGCTTGTGAAATACGTGGACTGAGAGTCTGGTTTGCCTTGAGCTCTCCTGCTCTCCTGTTGCAGGGCCAAACCACAGCTTGACCAGAAGCTGCAGCTAAGGTGGGTCTGGTGGAGATGAGTTTTCTGGGAATCATGTTTATTCCTGTCTTGTCTGGTGACTTTCTAGCAGCTGTGGTCCTGCTGGTGGTGAGCGTCACTGTGAAACAGCACTAGAGGTTAAAAAAAAAAAAAAAAGCTTTAAAAAAAAAGAAGCAGGGCTAAGAAATTACACATAAAAACCCCAGGAAGAATACTGTGATTGAAAGCTTCAAGCACTGAGAGATAGAAAATGACATGATGAGGTTGCCTGTACCATCCCTGTACAGGGCATTATCACACCTCACTCGTTTGCCCTATGACTGTCTTCAGTTCCACACTCATACACCGCTTTCTCCACAGGCAACTTTAATTCCAGCATTTTCTTAAGTGCTTGCCCTTGCAACATTAATGTTCTCAGCAGTTTCTCTTTAACACCGTGTGGGTGACCTATAGATATTTGCAAGAGGTTTTTACACTTTTTGTTCTTTTCTGTCTTTTCAATAAAACATATTTTCAGGAAGCAGAATTGAAGAGCATTGTGTTAAACAGGGTCAGAATGGGAAATGTCAAGATCTTATTAAAAAGCATTCATAGCCTGGGCATTAAGCTCAGCCAGTGGATCTCCTAAATTTTTCTTGCAATCTGTTTGGGAAGTGAGCTTCTTCAGCAAGTAAATGTTAGCAGGAAATTAGGGGAAAGTTTCCAGCAGTTAAGGGTTCTTATGTGCAAGTGTTATTTTGAAAATATTTCTGGTTAAGTGCTAACACATTTTCAAGTGTCATTTAACCGGTATGATGGCATTTCATGTGGGAGGTGAGCATACACCAACAACACTACTACTCCTTCAGCATGACACATATGTTCATTTTGTGTGCTGGAACAGTGTGGTTTTACGGGCACCTTGTCAATACCTACATTGGCATCATTCACAGAATAATCCTATGGGGATTGTAAATTTAATTACTGTCAGAGTGCTTAAAGGCATTTTTGCACATCAAATCAAAATACATAAATAAATAAATAAGGCAAACCTCTCTCCAGTAAAGACACTTTCTGCCAGCAGTGGCTCCAAGTCCTGCTGTTAGCTGCCTGCTAGCTACCCAGTCCCCATCCACGGAGCCGGGTGCAGGAGTAAAGCCCAGCCACATCAGCAGCCACATCAGTTTCTGAATGCTCTGTGGACAGGGCAATTTTTTGCCGAATTGCAGGAACAAGGTAAACGTAGCTGCTAGTAAATATGTTTGGTCTGGAAGGGTAGTTCTGACTGGCTGAGGGAAAAGGTCAGGAGCAGCCTTCAACAAGACCATCCATCCAGGTGGATGTTTGACAGACCTTAGTGTACTCCTGAGAGGGGTTACGTGGCTTATGGAGGAGAGCTTCCCCTGGGGTCCTTGCTTTGTTTTTCCTGCAGTGGCAAAGGACAGTCTTTACATCATTCTGCCCACTACCTTTTTCCTTGGTTATACTGAAAGTCCTTCTTATATTGACACCATGGCCTTTTTCTTCTCGGCAATTTTTTCTTACGCAGTTTAGCAGCTGGTAGTAGCGAGGTGTCAAAGGTCAGAGCAAATATGTGAATTTTACCTCCTTCTATTCTGACTGTAGGGTTTACCCTCTTAGCATTGGCTTGTGTGGAACACCAAAGAGGTAGTAAGTTTATCCACTGACTAGTGAATTTATGCGCTTTTTTCTATATCAGTATTCTGCTGCTGTTTAGTTAGTTACAAATCACAACTAGTTTTACTAAGTTAATATTAACACAGCACTTTGAACAAGCAAACCTTTGTAATAGTTAACACTTCTAGCACACTGTATAAAGCAATATCAAAGGTGACACCGGATAAATATTTTTTCTATTTTCTTGCTTGTCTTTGTTATCTTCTGTGGATTCAGGGTTCTTGAATAAGGATACTCTAAGAATAGAGGCATTTGCTAATTTTCAAAATTAGAGGTGCATGAGTAATTGATGGCTGGCAAAATGGAGAACCAATTCCATGTTCAGGTTGAACCGTGTGTAATAAAAAATCCTCCTTTTCTTTTCACTGAACTGTAGATCCTAAACATCTTGGTGGCAGTAGCTCCTGTTTTAACCAGTAACTCAGGGGCTAGAGCGCTCGCTACCACAGTATGGGAGGTGCTGGGTCAGTTTTAACCCCTGCAAAGCGGTTTTGAAGCCCACATCTCTCAATGTCTCAGAGAGTGTTTTAATCCATGGATTTTGTAAGGTGGAGAGGCAGACAGAAGAAGGTGGGAAGAGAGAAGGTTCTCCTGTTCCTGTTACCCTGCTGTGTACAAATAATTAAATACCCACTCCAGCAAGAGCCAAACCCAGACGACCTGGCACCCTGTTGGCACAACCTGTCACTTGGCTGCCCACCATGGGAGTTTCCTGGTAGTCAGGCTGCCACCCAGTCTCTGTCTCTCTAAACACTTGCTGCAAAATAGACCAGCCTGAAAAGGAAAAACTACGTGGATACCCCTTGCCTACTTTTTAGGACACTCAAGAGTGTAGTTGAAGGACGTTCATATCCACTGGGGGCCTTATTCAGGGTGGGGATTTCAAACAAAACTCCTCTATCTGCCAGTGGGCACCCCAGCTATCTCGAGTAGACTGCTCTCAGGTGGAACGATCCCAGCTGGGAGCTGTATAGGGCACTGAGCAAACATATGTAGAAAGTGACTACTGTGCCTCATGTTTAGGCTCATTAGGAAGGTGAAAACTGTAGGACTTTTTTCTCTCAAAAAAATGTAATACCAAGCAATTAAGTCATTAGGACTTTTCTTGCCTTTCCCATCCTCTATTCCTTCCAAGTGGAGCCTGATATTTAGGACACTCTCTGGATTCAGCTCCTGTCAGACAAAGGAGAACACTGCAGTCAGGGCTTCCATACATGAGAAAGAAGAATCTCCTTTAGAGATCCCAGTCTAATTGATTAAAGACTAGTGTACAAGCACTATTTATAATCTTAATTTTTAAAATGTTGGGATCATTGACCTTTCCCTTCCCAGAAAAGCCAGCCCTCACTGTATTGCCTGGTGTCTGATGAGGTCTCAGCCTTCTGCCCAAAAACCTAGAAGGGAGCACCACACCGTAGTATGAAACAGGAGAAATCCAATAGACCTTAAGATCAAGAGAGTCTTTCCATCTGTTTTGATGGATGTTGGATCAAGCTTCATGATATGTGATGTTCATTTGTCACATTTATGAACATTTCACCACTTGCTTTATGCCTGAAAGAAATATGCTTAAACCCTCGTTGTTATGCAGCATGAAAAGTATACTGAATTTAATAGGCCTGATTTTCTTCTCTGTTAGCATAAATTCTTGCTGGTTATAAGCCTAGTGATATCACTGGTACTATACACGTACCTAATTGATGCAAAAGAATGAAGAATGAGGCTTATGGACTGATTTATATCAGCTGAGGACAAAACTGGCATGCTTTATTTTAACAGTACCACAGAAGTTCCACTTGTCTTTAATTAATAAGTCACTTGCATTCAAACATTCATCAGAAGAAGCCCCGGAGGAAAATATTGAATAAGTCTGTTATCATTTCTGCATCTTACATGCATAAACATTTGATGATATAAACTCTTCTGGCAATTAGCATTTAATACACATAATGCTAGTATAATTTAAAAAAAAATAATAAAATTGCTGTTATCTTTTAAGGATAGACCCATTTGTTTTCCTTTTTCATCATATCCTAGTCTGATATTTTTGTCACCTCCTTTCAGGTTATCTTTCTGTTTTAAATTTCTACTATATATTCAGCAGCATCAGAACAGACAAGGCATAAAACATAACATATTACTTACATTTACTTAAATAAGAAAGAAATTATAAATATTTATCAGTACATTTCAGTATCTCGCCAAACACAAAGGTGGAAGTCCTTTTTTTAAAAGGCAAAATAACGAAATGCTTGTAATGTCTTGGTACTGCTGGCCTAAACCTACCTTGCATTACTTTGTTGTTGCTGTCTTTGTTTTCCTTCTCCTTGCTTTCCCTCCACAATTCAGTCTCTTTGCTCCATGGCGGTCTCCAAATACAGTGTTTTAGAGTGAGATCCCCAGAAGATGCGGGCATTTTAAGGCTCAGCATCTTGGAACTGTCAGGCAGCATCAGCAAAAGTCTGTATGCTTGGCCTCAGGGCAACAGGGGACTTGATTTAAATTTTGTAGGCATTATTGGAGTAATAGTCTCTAAGGACAAATTTAAGGAGGGTAGTAGTGAAGAGTTAATAGGCATGCTAAAAGATCTGGGCAAACAGGACTGCAGGAAGCTTCAACATGATGTGACTCAGAAATGCTAGCAGGATAAGTGAGGATTCCTGACAAGAGGTCAAGAAACATGATCTTAAGAGCCGTACATTGACTTGCAGTTTCTAAATGGCAGTCGAAGTCTCAGTGCTGGCTTTCTTTGCAAAACCCAATTTCCTGTCATTTCTTTTGCAAGCTTTGAAAAATCCCAGTGTTTGGAGTAATTTTGATTCGGCGTTCTAATAACATTTCACACATGAGCAGAAACTAGTCCCTGTGAGCAAAGGAGTTAGGCTCTGGGCATTCTACGAGGCAGAAGTTTTTGAAAGGCTTGCTTTTTTCCACATATACGTTGAAAAAGCTGGTGGGGCCTTTCCTATCCATTGCATGTCTTTACACTGGCCGGGGAGCAAACAAACAATCTGAACAAGTTGCAGCTTTATTTTTTGTAAAGTGCTGTGTGTCGGCAGTTTGTAAATAAAACACTGTTGTTCAAATATCAGGAAGCATTCCTGAACGTCATGTGTGATGTGTGAGAAATGTGAAACTGGGTCTGAATAAGGAGTCGGTTCGGGAGGGAGTCCTAGAGGATTTATTAACTTCAGGACACACAGAGTCACCTGCTTGATTTACTCAGAATTTCTGTGGGTATAAGTGAGAACAAAGTCTCCCCAGTATCTTAAAAGGCAGATTAGTGCTGAATGTGCCCAATGAATCTGGGAAACTTTGTGTTTGGGTTGGGAGAAAAACAGTAGGGACTTGTACAGACTGCAACAGATAGGTCAGCTCTTCACTTCTCCAACCCGAGATGGGAGAGACAAAACCATTAGATCACTGGAAGATGTTACAGATATATTTAAATTAAAGGTCACTGATTTGATTTATTTCTTTTGGGTACTGAGCACCTTCTCTTCCAGAAGTAGGTATTGCAAAATTCAGCTTGAGCCTTTCAGGTATAGGTACGGTGCATCAGTCTGAGAAAGGTCAAAGCAAGCAGCAGCTCCTCTTCTTGAAAGGAGCCAAGACACAAAAAGGTTTCTATTAAGACTTGTTCTGCGAAGTTATGCCTAGGCTTTGAGCAGACTATTTTCAGATGTAAACAGAAAATCAGAATTTTTTTTCTTTCTTACAGGACAATTCTCAGTCTTTCAGGTGTTATATTGAGCCAGTCTGTTAGACAAGAGCTGTCTGATGATAAACCAGCTCTATAAACCATTTTAAAGTGAGAACATAATAGAATTACTTACTTTGGTTACATTTATTTTTCCACCAGTAAATGAATGTGAAACTTCTTAGATTTTTTTTTTATTCAGATGGAGCCATGCAAATTAAGAATTAGCAGCGCAGGATGTAGTCAATTTGATGTAGCTGGAAGAGATTTTTTACTTCTGCTGTCCACTAAACAAATATTTATTAGCACAATTAATGAAGTATGGAGTACTTTGTATGTCAATGGTTATTCTGATTATGTAAAGTCATGATTCAAGTACTGCCATTTTGTAACATTAAAAATAATGAGTGATATTAAAATGGTGAACTGGAAATATGCCCATGGTTTGGTATATGCAGATACAAAATTTATGAGAATGTGATACAGAGGTAGAAGAATCAGTTCAAGGGAAGCATATCTGGAAACCGCTAAGTGCTATTTCATGTACAGATTAAGAAATTTTGTACACAGCATACAAAACTGAGTGTTGTGAGCTGGTTGCTGTTAACTAGACATCTATGCTATGGTATTTAAGGTCATCTATGGTATGGCATCTATGGTATTTAAGTCCAAATTTAAGATCTGTCAGGCACATAATTTATAGCCATACCACAGTAGGTTTGAGCACATCAGACCTCATTTGCTGGGTAACTGTGGAGTCTATTGCAAATCCAAGAATAATTTCAGGAATAGGGTGAAAGGTTCTAATTCCCACTTGTGCAGATATTTACATCAGGCAGAATATATATAAAATGCTAACGGATCAGAGTAGTAGGGACATATTGCCACTGATGTATATTACCAAAATTTTACTGTGTTCAAAACTGTCTCTCACTTGGCTTCTCTTGGCTGGAGCTTCTGTGCTGACCCCATAGTCTGCTGCCATAGTTGTCCATTAAGGAGTAAAATAGTGACCTGTTACTGCTGGCAGGATTGTTGAGACAGAGAATCCAGCTTTATTCTGTTTGCTTTGGGTTCAAATACACTATTTCTGGCAATATGGACCATAGAGGCTCTTAAGTTTGCTGGTGATCAGGGTATGCCAAGATCAACTGAGAACTAGACTGGTTATGACTTTTAACTGGAAGAAGAGCAAAACAAGCACATCTCTACCTGCAGAAATCCATGCAGACGTATTTGGCTGTTTGATGATCTGCCTCTTGTCTCAGTGGAGTTGATTTCATTAAAGCTGAACTTCCTCTTTGTCACTTCATTCTTTTTTCTTCAGGCTAATACACCCTCTGAATGAATGATGCCCAGAGGTGCTATCAGAGTTCATCGAAAGGAAGTTGTTCTGGTACAAGATTCATTCCGATGAGAACCTTAGAGGACTGTAGCTCTTGAGCCATCCCAGTAGAGTGACAGTGAAAAGATTATCCTAGCGCAGTTACAGTTGGGCTGATGGAGAAGTGCAGATAGCTGGAGAGCTTGTTCTGAATCTGGAACAGAAGTAGGTTGCACTTGGACCAGGTATCTTGAGTATGGCCAACCTGCATCCATGTATGAGGATGGTCTGGTCATGAGTTTACAGTCATCAAAAATCTAATGTCTTGGGTTTTGTGTATGTACAGGGTAGAGGAGCCCAAAGAACATTATTGCTGGCACTATTTTAGATTATCCTTTTCCATTAAGCTGTGGCACAAAGCTCAGTCTGTCACTGTCAAATGAAACCTGGCTGAGTCTTTAGTGGGTGCAAATCAATGCAGCTCACAGAAGCTGATGGGTTCATGCTAATTTACGTCACAATTTGCTGCTGACCTCTTCAATCTGCCCAAATCTTTGTCACCTTGTGCCTCCTGTAATCACTTAGAGCTGTGCTGAGGGACTGGGTTAAGATAAAGCGCTTATCATTTACTTGGCACTCAGTGGGCACAGGTTCTGAAGGAGCTTTGAGATACCTGAATCCTACTGAATTTCTTTAGAAGTTGGATGTCTGCCTTCCACAGGCTCTTTTGAATATCACTTCCATAACCTCTCAGTCAGATGTAAGGGTGGAGGGAGCAGGGACCAGAATTGGCTACGAACTGTGGTAATAACCTAAGTGACTTCAAATGAGGTAAATACTAAATATAAATTTCCAGTTTGACACAGAATCCACTGACAGCACCATAATCTCATATCCTTTCATCATGCATGATTATAAGCACTTATTGGCATGAAGCACCTATCTGTCACATTTATAGTTAGAAGCAGTGGAGGCAGCTGACATCTGACAGGGATGAGGCAGACCTGACAGGCACCCGCATCTTGGCTTGCTTCTCCTCTCCCTTTCGTTCCTGTCTTTCAGAGGCTGGTATGACATCTCCTCCCTACAGTGCTGGCTCTGCCTGCCCTGGTCTCACTGCCACTGGAGGGAAATATGCCTTTGTGGGATGACTTCATCACCTTGCTGCTGTCCTGATGGCAGCCATCAGGGCATGGGTCTTTGAAATGGGAAAGTAATTTCTCAGAGAGCAGAAATCCATTTCAGATGGGGCACGTGCACATTCTGTTTCCTCATGGTCGGGAACTTCTCTATCTGGGTACCCTTTAAAAACTCAGCGGTGGTGGATCCTTCCTGAATCTGGGCTTGGTATTATGGATTGCTGCGGCCGTGTGTATTTAGCAGCTCCAGAGTGCGATGATCCTTCCAGACCAAGCTGGGTGCCAGATCTCTGCCATGAGGAACGTGCAGTCTATGAGCTGGTTAGCCCTATAGAAATCAGTTCTACATTATCAGAGAAGATGAATAACCAAATAGTAACTAAAGAAGTTTTTTAAACTCTGCTTCTTTTTCGTTGCTTGAAGAGGATAACGTCTGCCTGCCCTTTTCCTGGCAAAGCTCACCTCTTTCCTCACACTTGTTTACTGCTGGAAGTCATCACCTTGGTGGAGGTCATCGTCCATCCACACCCACTCTATGGTGATTCACTCCCTTCCCATCAGCGAATGGAGAAAAGAATCAGCTCAGAAGATGGTGGTATCCTGTTCCCTAAACACAGTTAAGATGATTATAATAGTTCCTAACTTTGCTCAACATATGTATAAAATTGTCTATAAAATAGCTTCAACAAACCAAGGGAGCACAGTGAATACAGTCAGTAGTGGATGAATGAATGCTCAGATCAACATCTGTCTTATTTCTAGACTGTCCCTTCATTTTTGCTAAAACTTGCTGTGAAAAGGACTAGGAATTTCTAACAGTTTATTTCACTGTATTAGACTGATGCTGTCTGAAGCTGAGACTTGTTAATAAAATTTGCCTTTGGTACCTAACAGGCAAGGTTCTTACTTATTCTTCTGAACCAGGATAATTCTGAACCATAATAATTCTGAACCATAATAGTTCTGAACCATAATAATTCTTCTTATGCCACAACCATGACACTTTTATGGTCTTCCCATTGCTGAAACAAGGAAACACAGTTTCCCCTTATTTTCCTACACCAACAGAAATTTAAAATAACACCACCATTGAAATCAGTGGCAGAATTTGGCCCATCAACATTTTGTGAGTTTCAAAAACAGTGAGGAATTGAAAAGAAGTCCGTTGTCTCCAACTTTAGTAGAGGAACTTTATCTATCAGGCAGCTGCTGTAGTCTACCTGCAGTTGATTGATGTTAGCTTAATAATGATGATCGATTAGATCATCAGTGTCATCCTTAGAAAGAATGTACTTTAGCTAATGACATCAGTTGACTAATAGATTCCTGTTTAAATGTCAAGGGGCCAGAGAAAGACACTCTGCTAAGTACTTACATTACACCTATTGAAAAAAATCACATCAGGTCTACCTTACAAAGGTCTACCTTACAAAGGACTTTTGTGCCATACTTATAAGCCTTCTCTTTTCTCTACGACTGACTAGCAAATTTTACTTTAAGTTACAACAGTGTAAAGCTGCGAGTTACTCCATTTGTCTCCAAAGTTTGGCTCAGTCTTTCTAGAAACCACCAGATATAAATCACTAAGCTGTTACCTGAATGTTTCTTTCCCTGCTGTCATTGCAGAGGGCACATCTCCAGCCCTGAAACCAGAGGTGTGGAAGGTGGCTCCTTTGTCCACTGTGGTCTCAGAAAAAAATGGTTTGGGTTGAATTTTCTCTTCCAGTGTGTTTGCTTTTGGCGAAACTCAAATTCCCTTCTTCTGATTATATCCTCTTCCTATGAAGACCTTGAGAATATCTTCCATGATTATTGCAGTAAACAAACTGCATTTCCCCTTCCCCTCAAGCAGATGATTCCAAATAAATTTTACAATAATGTTATGCACAAGTTAATGATTCCAGTCAGCTATATTATGCTATGAAATTTTCAAACATAATATCCAATTGATTTTTAAATTAGCATTCAAGGAAATACTTGCTTAACACAGACTTAGAGTAGGTAAATATGAATGGGAATGCCTTTCTATTACTACCTTCTTTATGGATTCCTTATGGAGAGGTACAATTTATGATGAGATATGACTAACATATTCAGCTAATATAAGGAGGTGGTTGAACAAGGGGCATACTATTCTATGTGCAGATGTGTAATTGCACAGTAGAAGATAATTTTGTACTTTGAACTTGAATCAAAATGTACAGAACTGTAAGCAAATTCACTTTATTTTAATAGTATATCTAAAAGCTTTCTTATACTGAAGTTTAATTACCAGAGAGATTTGTTTTATTCCTTTCAGAAAATCTCTACCAGTGTAAAAATAAGGTGTGAAGCTGATAGATGCAGCATTACAGATACATATATAAATTTCTTTGTTCACAAGCATGTATGCATTAACTCCAGCTGCTCACCTGGCAGCAGTTATATTTTTATAACTGGAATTTGAATGTTCTTAAGGGAATGTATTATTTTCACGGCTCTGGCTCACTGTTAAGTCAAAAAACTTCATGGAAAGTTGACTATAGATGCTGTCTGAGCAAAACAAACAAACGAAATTTACCAAGTGAAGATATTTGCCTAGAGACCATCACAAATTTAATTGCTGCTAATATTCAGTTCACTTGAACACATTCCTTCTGGAGCAGGCTGATCTGAGAGAACTATTGCAGGCAGCAGCAAGGAAAAAGTGAAGTAGCAGTGCTGATCCCCAGAGAGTCAGAGGAGAGTCTCTACCTGAAGGATAATCTTTAGCCGCCACTGAGCTCTCAGGGAGGTGGAGCAGGGCGAGAGCTTTGTGGAGGAGAGACACTCTTCCTTGTTTATCACTGTCCAGAGCAGGGGAGAAAGGAAGCTAGGGAAATACATATGCAGGACAATATTTCATCACCCCAGCAAAAATCAGGAGGATGGTGTAAGTATTCGCAGCATTTGATTTTACATGTCCAGCTTAAGTGGCTAAGGTTATTCAATGCAGACTCACCCCCAAAAGACTTTTATTGGACTGAACCCTGACTGGCGATGGACAGAATCTGCTACATCCTAAATTTATACCAAGGTTTTTCAACTAGCATCTTTGGGCCTCAGCCAGGCCACCTTGCTCCAGCAGCTTGGAGGGTTATTCACAATGTATGAGCACCACAGACTGGTGCTAACTTTTGTTTCCTTGCATCGAACTACCTTGCACTGCTGGGAGAGCAAAGGCAAAGACAATCCAGGGGCTAACGCAGCCATGACCTTCCTGGATGTGCAGAAGGATTTTGTTTGTGGAGGTGTCTGCACTTCACAGGGTGTGATGTAACCTGGAGAGACCTGAGGAAGTTTTAAATGAGCTAGTTCTACTCCCAGAAAAGCCTAGGTACAGCAGTATGGCACTCAGAGTAAAACAGGCTGTAGGCAATCTCTCCTGGATGTGGCTCTGCCAGTAGAAGATGTATTGCCCCAGCTTTTTAGTGCTACGCACTCTTAGGGGCTATTGCTACTCCGATCTGCTCACTCAACTACGTGTGTGAGTGCTCCCAAACCCATCTCTGTGAAAATGAGCAAAATAAATCTGAATCTGCTGTTTAAATTATTCTGCTTAAATTGACCTGGGTCACACAATCGGCTCAGTGGGCTGCAATAGAGAAGCCAGCTCTGTAAGCTGGGCGGTCATGGAAAGTGAGGACCTGTAACCACAGCAGTGGGCTGCAAGGAGGTTTGTGTCTGTGGCTCCAGCATGCCCCCACGCACACATACGCTGTGCGTCCTGTCAGAGGAGGGCTGCAGCTCTGTAAAGATACTTCGTGGTAGGCTAGAAGGGTCCAGGGTCTTATTTTTAAGAGCATGACGTATCTTTCATACGCGTCTGATTTCAGGGGACATTGAACTGGGACCAAAATCCAGCTCCTTGTGATTCAAAGATGCCGAGATGCTCCACATCACCCAACTGCTAGATGAAACAGCTGTGTAATCCATGCTGCTCAGGCTCTGCTGTGAGCTCAGGGGACCTGACAGAGTTCAGACAGAATATAAAATCCTGCTATGAAGGTAACAACAGCTCAATGTAACGTGAGTTTGAAATTCGACCAGCTATCGTCATGAAAGTGATAACAATACAGCTCAAAAGACCCAGCACAGAGCTGTTCTCTTTGCAATTTCAGGATAAGGAGAAGCATTCATTGTCTTGTTACATGTTGCATAGTTTGCTCATTTCACCTTTATCTTGTCTAGAGAATAAAAACGTACTGAGGATGTCTTTTAGCAAGAAGAAAGACAACTTGAAAAGAACATTTCTATTGCTATCATCTACCTGTTAATTTAAGTCTTTAAAAGAGAATCATGTATTAGAACCACCAATCCAGACCTAAACAATACATGAAGAAGAATTTGGCATTTTCAGAAGTATTTTTGTATTTTTTAACATTTCTGTTTCCCAGGATGAAAAATTAACTCTTTTAATGGTGGATTTTGCAAAAGCATCTTTTTAAACTTTCTGCCCAATGCATCATGCTGTGACTCACAGCATGGAGTTGTATCGGTCACATCAGACTTCTTTCTTTAAGGAAAACATGATGTCACATACGTGGCACAGTGTGATGTGTCAGAGCACATGAGAGGTCATGCCTGAAATGTGACAGAAACAGTTCTCAACTTCACTTAAAATCTAAGGACAAACAGCAAAGTGCTAGATAAAGCTGTCTCATGATGTTAATAGTATTAACTCTTACGCTTTTCTGTAGCACCTTTAATCCTGAAATGTGACTGTCTCTGGAACAAAAAAATAGTTTTCTATTTCAAGTATGGTTTAACAGGATCTTTCTTTTTAATTATTTTCCTTAAGAAATAATGACTGAAATTGAATCTCTTTATTTTAATGGCCTACCTAGATTTGGGCTAAAAAATTTTGTGACATACTGAGACCCTTAGGTTTATGGGTTTGATTTCACTTGATGTGGTACTGTCATGCGTAGAGTTTTGCTTCAGTAATAACATGACAAGAAAGGTACCACCTGTGAATCTCCCTCCCTGAAGATGTTCAAGAGCTGTCTGGACATGGCCCTGGGCAACCTGCTCTGGGTGGCCCCGCTTGAGCAGGGGGCTTGGACCAGACGCCCTCCAGAGCTCCCTTCCCACCTTGACCATTCTGTGATTCTGTGAAATCAGCAGCAGTACATTGACCCACAGCTGCAAACATATCCTGAGTCCATGACTAAAGACACTTTTTTATTTTTTTTTGGATTTAGACTCTCTTTGATGACCACCAGCCCTATGCAATGCTCCGGTCAGTTAGTTAAATACCTATTACTGTGGCTTCCCAAGTACTTTGAGTAATGTGTTTGTCTGCTTTCAGATTGATTTTGTACAGAGTAGGACCAGTGAAAAGAAGGAGGTTTTGGTTAAAATAGGCGGAGAATTACAATATTTAAATTATTCTTCATCTGAAGTCATGAACACATGTATATACATGCATTTCATGAATTAATAAAAATTTGAGTTTTATTCTTCTGAACATAGACACATAGTTCTTCGTAATATATTTTATGAACGCGGTCACAGTCATCATCTCAATGAGAGTTTAGGCTTAATATTTTATCCCAAAGTCTCTTACAAAAAAGAATCCATTTTACAATATCACATTCTGTTAAATCTTTGACCAGATCTGCTCAAAAGTCTGGATAACATTTGTCTTTGCTTGAACCCAGGCCTGCCTTGATGCACGATACAGATTAGTTTCTGTGTGTGGTAATTAACTGTTTCTAATTACTCATTTATAAACCATTGCAGCTCATTTTTCTCTCAGTTTTGTTGCATTGGTGCAATTTTTTTTCCTCTTTACCTGCACTAGGGCAAAGAAAATTATGATGTACCGTGTCCATGCTGTAAGTCTATCAAACAATAGATCTATATTGTATTGATGTATTTATATTTAAAAATTTCAGTCAGGATTTCTAAATATTCCTTAACACAGCAACTGTTAATGGGAATAGTTGTCAGATGAAAATTATTATGTCTAAGTTCTGTGCTTATTAACATTTAGCAACTTCTTTGGAGTAATTAATTGTCCTTTCCTATTGAAAATCTTGTTTGGTAAAAGTGCCAGGTTTTTTGAAGTGTAGGACCAAAATTCATTTGATCCCTTTGCCTAAAAAAAAAATCTTTAATTTCCTGACTTTTCTGTGAGAACAAGTGTGGTTAAAAAGGGCTGATTGCTCTTTTCTGGTACTGCCATTGGAGCTACGTTCAGGGAGATGCAAGTCATCATTTCTTCTTCTCCTAAGCTCTTCTAAAATGTCACTCTTAACATATACTGTATATACACTGCAAAGTGTGCCCAGATCCCAGATCCAGGCTCAGATCCAAACCTCTGGTCTGGCCAAATTTTTGTTTTTTACTGCATACAATCCATGCACGTGTCTTTGCTTCTATTCTGGTGCATCAGTTTGGTGTGAAGGAGTTATAGGAACGTGTCCCAGAGTCTTTAATACCCCCTTAAATAGAGCCACTTGAAGGACTAGCTCATGGGAGAACCTGTCTGCCCATCAGCTACCTCAGCTTGTTCCTGGTGTGCCCCAGGCTGAACTTGGGCAGGCACACGTTTCCCATAGGAGGTGACTGACTTTACTTAGCTCCCCGTTGCCTCCTGCTAGCTGAGATGAGGAGGAGGTGTCTGTATTTCACTTAATGACACCCAGGTTTGGTACAGCTAAATCAGAAAAGGTGCAGAAAGGGAAAGCCAGGCCCTGCAGAGGCACAGACCAGCTGAGCGCAGCACAGCTGGTAGGCAAGGCTGAGAATGAGAATGGGGTGACGGTGGGGACCGCTATCCTCTGCTTACTGGGCATCGCAAAGCAAGCATGGCATGCTAAATTAAAACTAAATAGTCGCTAACAAATAGGCACGTTCATACACCGCAGTCCTAGTGACAAAGCACCTGGGCCCATGCCCACGGAGCAGCAGCCAGAGCTGTACCCCAATTTATAGGTGAGGAAGGACCAGTGCAGGCACATCTGAGCAGGAGGCAGGGAGTTCTTGGGCTACAGACTGAGTCACCAACAGGTTCCCGTCTGACCCGTCTGTCTACCACAGGCTTTGCAATTTTATACAGACAAGGTACAGAGTCAAGAAAG
This sequence comes from Fregata magnificens, assembly GCA_013389945.1. Classification (NCBI taxonomy): domain Eukaryota; kingdom Metazoa; phylum Chordata; class Aves; order Suliformes; family Fregatidae; genus Fregata; species Fregata magnificens. The sequence goes on along the minus strand of WAAD01009661.1, from coordinate 101,791 downwards.
GTTAAATCCCAAGCAAAATACATTCACTCATCTTCATGGGTACATCAGGCTCCGTGAATAACCCTCCATCCTAAACCCTTGTTTCAGTTTGTTCCCTGCTCCTATCTGTATTCAGAAGGAAGTGGAAGCTAGCTCCTTAAAATATTTATAAAGTGTTTTGTGCAACTAGTCTAAGTTCTAAATTTAACTTTCCCCGTAAAGCCACAAAACATTCTTGGTAATAATTTCTCTCTTTTTTCCTATTTGGGAAGGAAAAGAAATTGTTTATTTTTAACAATTCAGTTCAGAGGAAAAATTATAGCATAGTGAATAGCAAGTAAATTAGCAATTCTCTCTATTACCCACACCAGCAGGTCTTCTATTAACAAGGGCAGTTTGTGGCCCCTGGATTAAAAAATCAATCAAGCAGTTCGTTTTTGTTTAATTTCAGGGAATTAAGTCAATGTAAATCAGTCAAAAGCTGCATGTAGGACTTGTATTTACCTGTGTTGAGTTGATTTAGCTGATTTAATACCATTTTCTTACTCTTTTTGATTTATTTTCTGAAGCTGGGGTTGCTGATTGTATGTGATTTATCCCAGATTAAGGACAGTTATTAAAGACTCTCTCCAGCAAATCTGATGCAGACAACACCTTCACTCTCACTTTAAGAAATGTGCTTAGACAGCCTGACACTCAGCCAAAGGGACGTTAACAATACATAGGCTGGGAAAGGGGAACTATTACATCTACTCTGTTTTGTCTGCAAATTTAATGGCAGACTTTTTTTTTTTTTTAATCGGGCATGTATGTTGGCACATAGAGCAGCAGGTGGGTTAGCTGGCTAAGGCAGCTCAAATGAAACTTAAATACACGAGTTAAGTTTCATGTCCCCCTTCTGAGGCTGGATTTTATTCAAATGTAGCAGAGAGCTCTAGGTAGTGCATAGCAGCGGCTACCATTGTGCGCAAGGTAGGACTGGAGAAGAAACATCCATCTCCATATTTTGTCCTTCTTACAAAGACAGATGAGACCTAATTGAGTTCTTCTTTACCTGTAAGTCTGTACTGTCTGCTGGCCCTACCTAGGAAGCAGGAAACCTTGCACTTGGTTTCTTCTAGATCACTTGACTACCCATAGACATTTGCCACATGTCAGCCTCCAACTTTATGGTCCAAAGGCAGTAGTAGCTACATGTGCACATGCACCTCAAGCTCTTGTTCTGAGTTGGTGCCATTAAGTGGAGTCAGATTCAAACCAGTCGATGCTGGGAAGCCTGGAGTCTGATCCAGGGAAAAGAGGAACGTGGATAGATGATACTACAGACATTGGCCTCACCAGCTCCTGCAGCCCTAGAGGGACATGGAGCCCAGCAGAATTCAGAGCAGCTTTAAGACTGGCCTGAAATATGCCATGGTCTAAATAAGTTCCTTGGAGCCAGAGGCGAACTGAAGTAGCGTGAAGTCATGCTGGTAAGCTCTAGGGTAATTGAAGGTCTGTTTTATGACATAGGCGCAGGACCAGACATCTTCCTCAGAAATTCAAACAGCAGTCAACTGCACTGCTGGATTGCGTTGTTCCACCTTTGAAGATTAAAAGAATTGGATGGCTGAGATTTAAGTATACTTTTACTGCGTGAAGGCATACAATCCACCTACTCAGAGAATTAGATGAGTCATTCAAAAATTCAGTGCATCAATACATTATTTTTTAAACACAAACAAAATCTGAACTAATAATGGCAGTGAGTTTGAAAATGATGTGAATGGGCACATACTTGCTTATGAACCTTTGGTAGAAAACATTTATGGTGAAGAGGATGTCAGTTTGAAAAAATAAAACATTTTCTAGAAAGGCTAATATCAGAAGGGAGATAGTAGATGTATTTCTCAAGGCTGGTCCCTGCTGCTGGTTCTGCACCATCAAGGACAAAACAGGTATGAAGATGGATGGTATTTAAGGCCAGAAAGCATCTTTAGATCATCTAGCCTGAAACCCTTTGTGCATCACGTACATGCAGGTCATTGTCACCTCTAAGTTGAATTCAGTAACACATTTGATGAAAGACCTCCCAGAAAGGCACTGTGTCCTGTTTTGAAAACACTTGAGAACTGGAGAGCTAGCTCTTGACTAGGCAGTCTGTGACAATGGTTACCCTGTTTCATGATAAAAACGGTGTGTCTCTGCTCTGACTTGGAGCTGTGTGGCGCACGTTTGCCTCCAGCACCCACATCTTCTTATGCCTTTCCCCACTCAATGAGGGGGCTCAATGGATCGGAGCAGTAGACACCACTTTTCAGTGGATTAGATGTCTTAATTACAACACCAGCTGTACAGGTGATCCAGGAGAGGAGCTTTGCTGGAGCACCGACGGCTGTGCTGTAGGCTAGGACTGCTCTGCTGCTCCAGGGAGGCTGCATTACCCTCTGCAGCTGTAAAACGGAAATTGTGCAAAGGTGATTCAGCTTTTTAGCATCTGGTACCGCAGGGAGTGCAGTATGCTCTCTACCCTGCCTGTGTTCTTCCATGGACTGCAGACTGCTCCTCCACCCTCGCTGCCCTGTGACTAAGGGCAGGGTTCAGCCACAACTTAACCGGACTTAACGTGCCTAGGTCCGGACTGTACAGTCAAATTGCCTCTTTTCAGTAACATAAAGGTTTTTCAGTGCTGCTGTGGCAACATAGAGGTACCTTACAGTGAATAACACTTCATTTTACATTCACTTAAAGGGATTTTTTATTGTCAAAGTAGCAAAAGGAGGCCATAACTGAGATGCAAGCTGACGTTTTTGGAGGATACATCTAAGCTATGCAAAGGAACAAAAGGCAGAAAATCATGGGTCAGGTTTCCTGACCTGACTACTACCTCCACAATGTACAGGACAGTCCTGTGAGGCAGTATGAGCTTGTGTCCTCTACAGGAGCTAAGAAGTCCCACCTCTCAGCAAGGTTAGCAAATGTGGGTGTAGTTCATAGCCGATGCAGTCAGACTGCTGCTGGTTCTCAAACAAGCTCAGTAAACACCATTCCAGGGGTCTACATACCCTCAACAAAGCATTTAAATCGGTATGTTCAAAACCCTGTGCTCAAGCTTTTGGATGTGTAAATGTTAGTGGTCCGTAGTTTCTGTGATGAGATATGGATATGTTGATTTGGAGGCCTTTACTACCCTGTTCTCTTTAAGACTGTATAAATGGACTGTACTGCCTGGGCCTCATCTGGAAGAGAAGAAATTCAGCTGTACATGTTCCAGTGCTCCTTCAGCTCTGCTGCCTCATCCTTGCGATGACACATGTCACAGGTGATATAATGTTTTCTTCCAGAGCTCAGGAGCAGACTTGTTAGTCATTAGAGAACTCAGCACAACTCAATTATTCCACTACCTAATTGACATTTAGTCAGCTAGGAAGAAAACACAACCAACAGAAAACAGTCCTTGCTTTCAGTTAAGATGTTATGAAACTTCATAACATCCCAGCTGGCCAAATGTGAGGAAGAAGTGAGGAAAATCTAATTAGACATTGCATGGCCTCTCCTCCAAGTTTAAATGTAGTATATTTGTGGTTACAAATTCCCTTGAGGATCATCCTACTCATGTCAGGCATACAAAAGTGTTAAAACATCTGTGACAGCATGGTGCATAACATAATATGTAACCTGTGGTCACAAGATCGGGGTTAACTCTACCAGCCAAAGAAGCTGATATGTCTGCTGAAGGCTTGAGGCTCTGAGCATCTGCGATAAACTTAATCTCTGAAAGTGAGACGGACATGCACAGCCATTGCCATAGAAATGCCGAGCATGCCTCAGCTTTGGATGTTGTAGCAGACTGCTCTTAAGAGCAATGCAGGACGGTGTGCCCATCTTTGGGAACAACACCTACTTACAAACAGTTTCCAGAACTTAGCAATCCCTAACACTACTCTCTGAGCTATTGTGTTTTCTCCTAACAATTCCTGAAATCATATAAACTTAAGAAAGCATATAGTCATCAGGATCCTACTGCCTCTTAGCCAAAGTATTTATGACATTGGGACACAAAATGTATGAACTCTCCATTTTCTCCAGAACCTGGGGAGGGGGTTAATCAAGAACCAACAGATGAAACTAGACTCCAATAGACTTTTGACACTGTCTCAGGGGTATTTGTCTTAAGCAGTATAGGTGAACCTCATCTAGTTCAAGTTTCTTTCTGGTAGTCTGTGGACTGACCTCTTGTCTTTTGTAAGATATCAGAGATGAGTTGCAAAATAGCTACCAACAACAGTTAAAAAGAAATGTGTGCACACTCCTATGCATTCTGGGAATGCAAAACTAGGAGGGAGGAGAAATAATGTTTCATCTAGTTTTCACCAAACCTTTATCTCATGTGGTGTCAATGCACAAGATAGTCCATTGATTTTTTTTTTTTTTTTTTTTTAAAAGGGTTGAGTGGTCCTTGTTGAATAAGGTTGAAGAAGATTGCTCTAGATGAACATGAAACACAGCCAGTGCAAATCTGGTTTAAAAAACCTTGTTCAGAGAGTAGTTCTGATTACCTCTGCAACTGAGGAGATGCATCCAAGGAGTTACAATCTGGGCTTGATATTCAGTATTTCATTAATGGTTTGGATGATGGAATAGAAAACATACCTGTTAAACCTGCATATGACACCCACCTGGGAGGGGCAGCATAAGTGGCAAAGGACTTAAGTGTTACTAACAATCTGAAAAAAACCACTATTGGGCTAAAAAGCTGCAGCCCAATAAACAAAATTCTGTTATTAGGAAGAAAAATGCACAAACCTAAAATGAGGGTATTCAGATTTTCTGAAAAACTCTAGGGATTACAGCAGATCACAACTGAATTTACATCAACCATGTCACATTGTTTGGATAAAAAAGCAGATATCACACCAGGGTCTATGAAGAGGAGTGCTTTACTCAATACTGATAAGGCTTCACCCTAGTCTTGCATCCAGTCTCGGGTTCACCATCCTGCAAGATAGACGTAGAGTCTCGAGAAGGGTAGTATGGGTGATGCAGTCCTAGGAAACAAAGTGTATGTGGATTGACGAAAGCCACCAAGAGGGGTTAATACAAAGAAAACTGAGTGAGACACAGTCGTGGTCTTCAAATAACATTTTGATAGGATGAAGACTCATGGGCTGTGTGGATATTGCAGTTAGGTGTTAGGAAACCTTGGCAATGTAAGGAAAGATTGATATGTGGGTTGGGGCAACCCCTGGTATCAATACAGGCTGGGGGATGAAGGATTGAGAGCAGCTTTGCAGAGAAGGACTTGGGGGTACTGGTGGATGAAAAGCTGGACGTGAGCTGGCAATGTGCGCTCGCAGCCCAGAAACCCAACCATATCCTGGGCTGCATCAAAAGAAGCGTGGCCAGCTTGAGGGAGGTGATTCTGCCCCTCTACACTGCTCTGCTGAGACCCCACCTGGGGTACTGTGTCCAGCTCTGGAGTCTTCAGCACAGGAAAGACATGGACCTGTTGGAGCAGGTCCAGAGGAAGGCCACAAAAATAATCAGAGAGATGGAACACCTCTTCTATGAAGAAAGGCTGAGAGAGTTGGGGTTGTTCAGCCTGGAGAAGACAAGGCTCCGGGGAGACCTTATTGTGGCCTTTCAGTACTTAAAGCAGTCTTAGAAGAAAGATGAGGACAAACTTTTTAGTAGGGCCTGTTGCAACAGGACAAGGGGTAATGGTTTTAAACTAAAAGAGGGTAGATTCAGACTAGATATAGGGAAGAATTCTTTTATGATGAGGGTGGTGAAACACCAGAACAGGTTGCCCAGAGAGGTGGTAGATGCCCCATCTCTGGAAACATTCAAGGTCAGGCTGGACGGGGCTCTGAGCAACCTGATGTAGTGAAAGATGTCCCTGCTCATTGCAGGGGGGTTGGACTAGACGACCTCTAAAGGTCCCTTCCAACCCAAGCTATTCTATGATTCTATGATTCTATGATGTGGAGTCTCTGTGATCCTACCTCGAGGCAAGATGATGGTCTGGTGTATCTCAGCCAGGACCATCAGAGAGGTGAGGTCGTCAGAGAGGTGAGGCCGCACAGCTGTCAGCAACACGGGTGTCCTGTCTACCTTCTGGTCTGCCACAGTCAACAAGGAATAATTCGTGTTGTATTTTGTATATGCTACCTCCTATTTTTACTTAGGTTGAGCTTCCCACATCTGAGGTGCTGAGTTTTCCATCTCACATTTTCACTGGTTGCCTCTATTTTTACTGCTGATCATCTGCATGAGAATGCTTTTCTGTACTAGTTCTTTACGGTTTCACACAAAACAGGAGCTTTTAATGAGTTACTCATCTTCCAAGGCTGAATTAGTAGCAAACAAAATAATCCATATTTCACCACATGGTTCATAACCCACAGAAGCAGAAGGCCTCTACAATTCGGATGTAAGAAAGCATAGTAAGAATTACTGACAAAACTGAGGTTCACAATATCTGTAAAGCAGGTAGGGCTCCTGAGTATGCAGGAAACAATAATGGAGCCAAGGTGCACTAAGCAGAAAGTAGCAGATAAGAGTAGTCCCTTGAAGTAAGTATGTTTATGGTGGTGTAAACCAGGTCTGGCTGAGGGGAAAAACAGGCTCAAAGAAACTTGACTCATGTTACATTATCATAAGATCAGCTTCAGCCCCAATAGACTTAAGCCTCTCACACTGATTTTGATTAAACTCTTGTGACACGTAATATTGATTTCAACTGAATTATTTCTGTTCACACAATGTGAAGGAGGCGGTCTGTCCCTACGAGCGTAGAAGGTCTGTGCGTCCTTCAGAAAAGATATAGAAAGTAGTCTGCCCTTCCAGCATTGATTATTGTTTCAATACATGCAGGAACAGGAAAGCATTATGCATGTGCATTTCCCAATGGCTAGTTTCAGCACTAAAGGGAGAAGTAACATTTGCATTCCTTAAAGAACTGATTGAGATTCTAAAAACAGATTGGAAACTTAATGGTAAGAAAGGCACAGCTTGAAAGTCTTTACTTTTTGGCATGAAAGTGTGGACCAGATTGACACAATCTGTGACGTAGTTTCTAATGAAGCATTTGTAATGAGACATTTAAAGCAACTCAAGAGGCCTCTCTATCCTGTTGGGAAAGGAACACAAGGAGCACATATTTGAAATTCATTCAGCAATGAATACATAAGCTGATCTTGACATGAATTTAGAGTAGGATTCAATTGTAGATAGGTGCTTGGGGAAGAAGTTGCTTGTAGCAAAAAAAAAGAAAAGAAAAGAAAAGAAAAGAGAGAGAGAGATAAATTAAGAACTAAAATAGTTGGAGGAAACTCTTGGGAAAATTACCAAGAAGAGAGAGAGGTTTCTGCTTATTGAACTGTTGAATCATGGAACTGATTTCAGTTGGAAATTTCATGCAGGGACAAATTTGGTTTTCTTAGCAGGTAGGTGGGAAGGGTGGGACCTCCTGATTTCTGTTTCTCGTTCACATCTTGCTTACCCCAGGCAGGGAGGCATCTTTGGTGCTCACCAACACACTGTAACAAGCCCATTTTAAACCTCTGCTGTAGCTGGAGTGAGTGTGATGTAAACATTTTTTTTTCCCTTACTGTTTAAATGTTTATTAATTAGACAACTCAAAGCATCCCACTAGGCCTGACCTTGACACACTAACATCTGTTAAAATCATAGTTTACCTTATTTCCCTGTTGAAAAACACCTGTTTCCCTACAGAAAGCCGCAACAAATGAATGACTGTGCTCTAATGATCTGACCTTGCTTCTGTAGCTCTGTTTTCTGATCTAAAGTGTTGGTTTTGCTTGCTTGCTTTGCTAGTTAGTTAAGGATTAATTTTCTACCTAATCTGCTTGTGTAGCTTGTTGAATATAAAGTGTTTTTAAGTGCCAAATATTGCTGTTACTGCTGATTAGGTTATTAGGTAATAATCAGTAGCTGAAATAGGACTTCCCAGAATGTGAAACAAGTATGGCACTCTTCCATCCTCTTTCCCGTTTGTGGAACGGCTGACTCGCTCTGCAGCACCCGTATGGCATACTTGTAAACACCTTGCTGAGGCATATATGGCTATATGACATAGCCATATACACAGATGCGTTTTAACACCTGATCATGAAGTTAACTTTTGGATGTAATGGCAGCTATGGCTTTCAATGACATGAGTAGCATGTGCCACTCTGCAGCTGTCCTTTAGGACTATAATCCAGAGATGTGAAAACTCAAAAAGACTAGTGCCTTAGTTCAAGTGGTCTGACTTTTGCCCCAGTTTCTGTGCCTAATATTTCCTCTTGGCTGGCTGTAGGTCTTCAGAGGTGCTAATTGAAAACACTAGGCACAAGGAATTAGGTGGAAGTTGGACTGAGTGAACCTGGGCACAAGCTGTCTCCCATAGCACATGAACGTCAGAGAAATGGCTAATTACAAAAGCTGTCGTCTTCCTCAGTAGTCATGGACTGAAGTCTAGCATGGGCACAAGGGAAATTCTTGTCCTGGATACACTTTTTAATTGATGTTGCTGTCAGGATGTAAGTCAGGAAGGCACTCCCAACTCTAGCCTCCAAGACTAGGTCTGCAGCATCTTTTAGGCCTGGGCTGATGGCACTCTGCTGAACCGTGTCACGGAAGGAGCTGGCTTTATATTGTCAAGTGTAATAAACCCAAATGTTAGTATGAATTTGCTAACAAATGAAGGTAATTGGGTTCTTTAGGAGGGAATGAGATGACAGCTTTTACTGTACTTCAAATATCAGTCCCAATTACTGTAAATGCGATCATGATGCAAAACATTAATTAGGAAAATCTGAACTGTTTGAAATGTAGAGTCCCATATGAATGATTAACCACATGCAAAATATTGTGCCTGATTAGAGGCATTCTACTGAGACATCCATCTGTGAGCTCCAAAATAAACCTGGTAGGAGGGGAGGAGAGATCACAGCACTGAGGGGCTGGCACGGCTGAGACGACCTAGGAAGCTGCTGGGCCACGCGTATCTCATGTAGGGTGACAGGGCTTCCAGGACAGTAACATCTGTGTACCCTATATTCTTTACTGCAAGCATCTTCAGAAAGAATATTTCAGGTTTAAGGAAGTCAGGCACTGAAACAGTACATGGCTTGCTCAAAGTCACCTAGGATGACAGTAGCAGAGACAGGAACTGAGCATTGGTCTTCCAAGTCTTATCTTGACTCTAGTTCTTGTTTCTTATGCAAGGGTGGAAGTGGCTGTCCACAAAAAGGTGGGAAATAAAACTTCTCAAAAAAGACAATAGTGAGCACACAATTATGGGGAGACCAGGAGCTACAACATTGCCTGTAGGTCACCCCAAGTGCTCTTTCTGGTTGTGCAAATTCTTGTGATAGAGCATTAGCTAATGAAATAACGTACCCGGAAATGCTGGCTCACGGTATTTCCTATGGGATAAACACATCCACCGATTACCTCCACCAAGTCATGGGCAAACTCCAAATGGTGAAGGACGTTCTACTGAAGTAAGCCTTTAGGACATAGCTCGGTAACAGAATAGATTTAGGAAAAAAAAAAGGAAAGAAATAAACTCCAATCTTGTGACTTAGTTTTATTTGTGTGTTCTTTGGCAGGGAGAGGGACCATCGGAGCTCAAAACACTTTATCTGCTGGTTTGTATCTTATTTGAAATGCATTGGTCTTCTCAGATCATTAAAAATACTAAATAACTACGCTGTTGCCTTTTTATTACGAAACTTGCATATATGTTGCCAAATGGGCTATTTTAAGCAAATATTCTGTTGTGGTCTAAATGTACTATTGTTCCCCATTTGGACATGAGTCTGTAGCCACTGAAACATAAAAGCTGACAAAATGGTCAGTTTTTGTCAAAACCTTGGTGAAAGAATCAAGCAACAAAGGATAATTGTTCGTAGTTTGGCCTCCTTTTTCAGTCAGTTTTTAGCCTGAAAGTCTCTCTCTTTTTTTGGTGGTGGTGCCACTGGTAGAGCTGCTCACCACCAGATCACCCACTGATCCAGCTGGAGCACGAATATATGCTCCCTTTTCTGTCAAATTACTCGCATCACGTGCTGTGGTATTTATACTGCCTCCATCTTCTGTGCCAGCTTTAGGGGGAACAGATGATACCCAGAGCAGCACAAACCCCACTGGTACAAAATTAACTTGCTTTTGAAGAGTTTTGATCCAGCAGCACTTTGCACCAGGTGGCTGCAGCACTTTTAATCCAATACTGGCAGGTGCCAGGTCAGATTTGCAGTACTGAGTACTCGGAGCTCTGTGCCCAGAGCTTGCTCTGATCATGTCATGAGCTTTTCTGCTTTTCTTTCTCAGCAGCTTTAGTCTTCTCAGCCACTTTCAGATGGATAGCCTTCCAAAAACAACATCCAATAAACTTCCCCTGCTAGTTATGCTGATGTATGGCTTTATTGGTGACGTGTGTGCATTTTGGGGACAGAGAATAGTATCGTTTATTGTCTGATTCCCTAGAGTACTATAATTGATGCTTACATGTATCCCAAAATGGAAGGTGGCTGTTACATTCATTTGTTCCAAAGAAAATTGGTCTAGTGCATAACAATGCAATGTTATACAAATTATATAAGAATATAATAATGACAAATTATGTAACACCCTAACATTTGAATTTATTATCTCAGTATGCTCTTTTTATGGTGAAATAAAACCAGGTTTATTCATGAGCAGCTTACAAAAATTTCACTTCAAGTGCTCTATCAGCTAATTGTTTAGGAGCTTTTCAAGAAATTCCCTAACCATTGATCATGATGCTACAATTTATTAGCTACCTCTTGTTGATTCTGAAGTAACAGTCTTTAGTGGGCCATTTTCATGGAATAAACGAAGTTGATGAAGGAGGCTTAATTGTCCAGATTTTAATGGAGATAAATATAGAAAACACACTGGAAGCTCTAAGAGGAGGGTTCTTTTGGGGGCCTTTTAAAATCAGTTGCTAAAGGGTGGTGCAGGTAACAAGTGATAAGTACTGTTAGCTGATAATAAAAATGGTTATTCACTGCTCTCGTGGTCCCTGCTTAGTTTGATTTGGAAAGGTCTGCACTGCAAAACTGCCACTGAAACCTCGCTGTGTGGTTCTCTTAGCAGAGACATACCCCCTCTTCCTAACGTTGCCCAAATTTCCACTGGCAGCACCAAAATTTCCCTTTGAGGATGGCTGCATAGAGGGAACAATTCCCAGGGGACTGATTTCTCAGTTCAGCCATACACCAGCAGGGCAAGAAAAGCCTCAGCTATGGCAGATGCTCCTGTCAGTGATGCTGTAATTATCTCCGGTGTTCTTCTTGCTTTCTTACTCAAGGCCCTTAACCTGAAATGTAGCGTGATTCACGGTCACTGAAAGAGCTTCTGGTAATTCATCCCCAAAGTAGGACATTCGTCACTCATGAAAGGCCTGGTGTTAGTTTTAAGCATGATTTGACTCACGCATATTTGGGAGTGTGTTGCTCTAGTGCTCAATTTAGGGACAATGAGACAAGATCAACTCATGAATATTTGCATCTGAGGTAGTTGTTCTCATTATATTGATAATGAGAGCTTCTGGATGTAGCCGAGGAGTGAACAGTTTCAAGAACTCTAGGAAGTGAGCAGGAAGAATTGAGGATGATTGCTTTCCAGAACAGCTAGCCCCTAAAGCTACAAAACAGGTTATACTCTTCCTAACAGCGCAGACAGCTGAGAGAGACTAAACAACATAGGTTGGAAATATCGTAAAGTACAGTGAGCGCAGCCATCTTTTACATCTTTCCATCTGAAAACCAGATGGAATAGTTTGCTGGGTGCAAGAGAGCTGAGTTCTAGCACCACCTCTTGGCTCCCACCTGTAGGTATGGGATGATTCAAGCTAAATAAATGAATAATGGGGAATCAGGAAGCTGAGCCTTTTTGGATAAAGATCATTCCATTCTTCTCTTCTTCTCGGAGAGGTGTTATTTCCTCAGCTAGAGGCACAAAGCGAGCAATCTACCAGCCTTTCAAAGCACTACTGGAATTTCTGGTATTTCCACTAGAAAACTGAGCTGTGGTTGATCATCTGCATTGTTTATGTTGTGGAAGAATCAGGACTTCTACAATCAATTATAAAATCAGTTCCTTCCTTTTCCAGTGTAAGGGTAGCAATGTCAGATGCAAAGACATCTTTCCTACGAAAAGAAGGATCTCACTGTTTTTATGGATGGGTTGTATAACTGAAGTTCTCTTTTTCCTATCACAGTCTCGTTACATGTTAAGATCTGTTACGGGGCTTGTTTACTTTTAATGCAGATGTCGTTCACAGGCAGAGCACTTCTCAATCAATCTTTGTTCAGACAGATTCACAAAAGAAAATTCTATATTATTCTATCAAAATTCTATTCTATTAAACACAAAGCCTGTCTCTGGATCACAAAGTCCCTAAGCTGCAGACCACTTCCAATCAGAGGCCCTGCGCAGAGAGCTGCGTGATCGGACCCCAGCACGTGGAGCATGGGGCAGAGAGCACCGTTTGACTGAAGGCTCAGTCGAATGACAGACCCACGCTGTATTTGCGAAGTATGGTAAGCACTGTAATAGTTATTACTTCTTCAGCACTCAGAAAGACAGTACAGTTGAAGACACAACTGGTTTATGGCTAGTAAGTGAGGCGTCTGTTAATTCCCAAGGGAAAATGAACTGAGGATGAGTACAGTCAGGAGATACAGCCTGAGACTGGCATCCTGGGTAGTGGCAGGATATTGATGCTGTGCCTGGCAAATTGGAGAAGGCCAGTGCCCCATCTGAAACTGTGCTATCAAAGTATCAAAATATTACTTTATTTCTCCAAAACCACCAGGAGTTACACGTGCCATGAGTTACAAAAACCTCGTTCATTCACTGTCAGAAGAGACAAGCCACTGGAAGATTTACTTCAGTTTAGATCCTTGAAAACACCTTAGTCTGTCTCAAGCTACATCCTAGCCCTAACTGAAGGCTGAAGGATAAGTAGACTATCTGGTTTTGGTAATGAACAGAGATTGGTTATCAGTAGGTGTCAATGAGCGTGAAAAGATTCGCCAGATTGTTGTCTGCGACTCCTCTGCAGTTGGCATTATTCATGTCCAGTTCTTAGAAGACAAAAGTCAAACTGAATTGGATCTCTGTGATACTGTGATGGAAATACATGCAGATGGAAAACTTATTCCTTGTGGGTTCAGTCATAATGACAGATAGCGTGTAAAGATATTTAAGCTACAGTGTTTGTTCTTTGGAACATGAGGCGGCTCTACCTCAAGCTCTGTGTAGTATCTCAAGCAGAATCATGCAGAGAGACAAGGTTACACTTCAGGACGGTGTTCAAGATTTGAAATCTGGCCTTGATCCCAAACTGGGACTTTGTTTTCAGTCTCTACAAAGGAAGAGTCAAATAACGCCTTGTTTTCCATTAGCTGATTTTGACTCTGCTTGGTGTTGACTCTAATGGATTTTTGAAGGGGTTATCATGTAGCTCATTTTTTGAAATTAAGACCTGTTTTGAGGGACAAAACTGGAATATTGACCCCTTGCATAGGTATCTAGGACATGTTGATTATTAGAAGTTTGTCCTCACATGTCACTAAGCAGCTGAAGAAGGGAGGATAGTCCTGTGCCTGTGGCAAGAGACACAGTTCCCAGCTACAACAAAAAAACATGTGCCACAATTCCTTCACTCTCAGAATGGATTAATATTTCCTTTCCTTTTTCCCTGAAGGACCTACTTGAGTGTTTCCTGGGTCTAGATAGAGCTATGCTGGAAATGTTGGTTGGTTGTGAAATGCACAATATTCCTTCTCGCTCATGTTTTTAATTTGAGGTTTGTTTGTTAATAGAAATGGCAAAAGGATCCAGAGAGAAAATCCACCTCTTAGGCACAGTCACTGTAGTAGCAAAACTGGAGGGTATCTTGAGTCATACTTATGTACCTACTATCATTATTCTTGCTGACATGATAGACATGTGGTTCTGTTCAATCACCTATTGACATACAGAAGCCAGTTCACTTACCGCTGCTCTTCTTTTCCAGTTCACCAGTTTCCTGTTATTGGCATCTCCTTTCCATTCCTGTTCTGCAACAGTCAGCCAGCCTCCATCACACAGCTCTGCCAAAAGCTCTGCCAAGACGAATAGGAGGAAAGTGTGTGCTTTTCAGTTTGGGGCCAAAACAAGTTTAATTACAGTCGGTGTCAAACCCCTAGGTTTCAGAATGCACGATTTCATCCCCTCTGAGTTGAATCTAGTACCTTTTTCCCCTCAGGACCATCAATACAGGTTGAAGAAGCAAGGGACTGAGATGCACTCCCCACATTACACCCAGGGACCCTCTTCCTTCTACTAACAGAGGGAGAGACCTTTCTCGGTCTCAAGCCTAAGAGCAATTCTGACTAAGCTCTAAGCGCTTTTGTGTCAACCCTTTTACTAGATGTGCTTCCAGGTTCCTCTGAATCTGTCTCTCATGGTAGAGGCCTTGCAGAGGAGACTTCCTGGGGTGGCATCTCTTGGAGGTTCAGATGAGCTGTTTGGTTGAGCCAAGGATTTTTAAAATGTTCCCTGAGCACAAGATACTCATAGAAAACTGAAGAGAGACAACCTCAGGGAGTTTATTACTATTCACGCTGCTGTCTTACAGCAACACCTAAAGGTCAATGGCACTCGCTGTTAACACCTTAAATTTGGCTGCTCTAAAATTATTTTTCACACAGCCTTCACTAAGGGAACTGCAAAAGCCTTATAGGGACATTCCCAACCTTTGTGTGCCCATATATGTGGCTGCCTCAAAAGAGACACTATCAACTCAAGTATTGCTTAAAATTAGACTTTATTTACTGTTCTAATGTTATTTTTTAAGTTTAAAAAAGGCTTTGGCCCCTCTGGTAGCAGCTGTCTTCTCCCATTTGAAAGCATCCTAGGAGGAGCTGTGAACTTGTAGCTCCTAATGTCTTTAAGGCCACCCTATGACTCTCTGTTTTAGTTATTCACTCCTAAAATCTCATCCTTCCTCTGTCATTTAGTAAAAACTTCATCTGGATGAGCCGGGTTACATCAGAGATGGGTGCTGAAGAGCTCTTGGCATTTACCCAGATGGTTTTAGCCAAGTTTCAGTTTAACTGTCAATCCAAGGGCATGTACAGCAGAGCACAGTGAGAAAACGCTGAATTACTGCTGCTCGAAACCCATGTGCCTGCTCTTGCAAAGAAAAGCAAGGAGCCACCAGCCCTCAGCAAGACTCTTACATGAGATGCGACATTGTGTTGCTGGAGCAGTATGATGCGAGCTTGGGTAGTCCAAGCATCTCTGCACCCATTACATGAGGTGGGCTTGCCTGTAGCACACTCATCCTGCAGCCTTGCTTGGATCCAGTATCCATACACATGTCCTGGTGCTAGTTTTAGCCCAGTCTGTGGGCCTTGATTCTGACTGGTGTTGGACTATCTCAGTACAGAATGCGTTTCAGTGCTAAACAAAATTATATATGGCTATTCATTAACTTCATTACATTCAGAGGTAATATTTGCAAAGCAGCTGGCGATCTGCTTCTTATCAAGTGGCCTGATGTCAGGCCACTGGCACTGCTCTTTCCTGGTGAAGGATAAATCAAAAACTTAGTGCCTAGGAACATTCATAGACCCTCTTACCTGATTTTCATAACCACTAGCCTGGAATAGAGGGGTTTTTAGTGACATCCTCAGGCCAAAGATACACCTGCTTCTAAGTTTACTGGAAGCTCCTAGTTGTAGAGAAGCAGCTACAATACCTCCATTGCCACCTGTCTTTGCTGTCCCAGCATCAGGAGTTAAGAATAAAGCCAGTATCTTCTTCCAGACTAAAATCTTCCTCTTTTGCTAAAAGAATAATAGATGATGATGTGTGTGTGGCAGTGCCATCAGTAGCCCCTGTCATTACATCCGTAATGATGACAAAGCAGAAGAGAGATGAAGGAAACCATCCAGTAAGTAAATTAATTAAGTATATACTTTGCAATAACAGTAACCCAGAGTGAGAATGGGAACGGTTGAGAAATCCGGAAATTTTGTCTGGTGGAGACTGATCATTTCTTCCATTTATTGGCTGGCATGATTTGTGTTTTTATTCTGTGCTTTGATTCCTTCACCCAGTCTTTCATCTTGGCTATATCAAAACCTACTCCAGTGCTTCCAGACGCTGCAGCCCTGAATTAGAGGAACCAGACAAAAAGTCCTGCCAAGTTCCTGAGAGTAAGCTGTAGTTTTGTATTAGCATTGTCTTCTCCTCATAAAAATGAAATGTTTTCAAATAAAACTCCATTGGCCTCTGGCTTAGAGAAATGTTTGTTGATCCTGTACATCGGAGATGCTGATGAAAACCACCTTCATGTCCCCAGGTAATTTACTACTACTGTTTACTATAATGTACTGCTTGAATTGCAGTAGCACTTAGGATTCCTAGTCACAGACTAGGGCGCTGCTGTGCGAGACACCAGGCAGGCATGGAACAAAAAAGAAAGTCCCTTCCCTAAAGAATTTGCAGTCTTTGGCATAAGTATGGTCATTATAAAGATAACAATCTTTTTTTCCAAGAAACGCCTCATCTTGTTCATTATCCCTTGCAATTATCCTCATGGGGCTCCACTTCCAGCAACACGCACCTGTTGATAAATGCAGCCTAGTTGGAGCTTAGAGAGATTTTGATTCTTCCATTTTTTAATGAACAACAAATGGTGCATTAGAGACGTTTGCTCCTTCAAATATGCAGACATCTGAATTTCTAATTGTTTAGCATTAGTCATAACTTAAGTAGGACGGAGCAGATTCTATATATAGCCCGTTGCCCAGCCATTCAAGACAGATAGTGTGTTTGTATTTCTTCCCATATTTCCTCACTTGAAAGGAGTGAGAAGGCAGTTGCAACATCTCTAGCCTCAAGTATTCAAAAATTGTGCTGCCCACATCTCCTTCTCCCTCAGATACTGAGATTGCTTTCAGAATCATGAGATTTTTAAAGAAGATGACATTCTCGGCTCTTCTGGTGTTTATTTGGGGGTTCTCAGCCCTGACGATATAGCTGGCTGATGTCTTTAAGCTTGAGGGCTAAACTTTCTGTTTTTTTAGCAACAGTTGAGGTTGTAACAAGATTCCAGGAGCTGGAGTTGCCCTTGGTATCACAAACCTCCTTTAAATTGCACTGATCATTTTCCCTCTCTACTCAGTTTTCATTTCGCAGTCTCATTCTCATGGTTATACGCTCTTACATGTGAATGTGTCACGTGTCCTACATTATGAAGGAAATCCTTGTTCACAACTAACACACATGGTGGATGTTTTGCCATTGAGTGAGGGCTTCACTTTCTGCAAATTCCAACTCTGACTTTTCTCCCATTATCTTCTCCTCCAGTGGAACAGCAGTGGGTTGGCCACTGAAAAAACATAGCCCCAGCAATTTGCTCAAATAGCTTCTGCCTGGATGCTGGAAATTGCCACATCAGCTCAGCTGTGCTCAAATGTTTCTCTTGGTTTTCATAGTGATGCCCAGATCCATCACCCCAGCAGCGTGGTTTCCCCATGCTTGTGACATGGCTACAACTTTAGAGCTGAATGAACTAAATGTTGCTGCTGACAGTAATGGCTAATGGCAGGCCTGGCACTGCACGTGATGAGAGCAAGGCAAGGTCCCTGGCATCAAGGGTGTGTTTGATGGCTGAAGCCATCACTGGCTCCGTGGCCCTTTCCATTGCGGCATCCTAGCTGGACAGACAGGCTCTCATCTACTCCTGGCCTTCGGTGGATGGTTCCACAGAGACTCCCTGGAACAAGCTTGCAAGCAGTCATCCACAATACAGTCACAGCGTTGTGGGCTCCCCTCTGTGCCCCTCTCTCAGCGCTGAGTAAAGGGACGGCTCTGGGCTCTAACCTCCCAGGGGCAGGGATGTGCCTGGGGAGAGGCAATGTGGGCATTCCCACCTGCCCTTCCCTGCAGGTCCACCCTGGTCTCCCCTGCCTCCCCTTGGCCAGCAGCTTGGCCTGTGTGCCCAACGCCTGCCCTCCTCCGGTTCAGCATCCCCCCTCCTGCTCAGCCGAGCCTGTACCCTGCTGCCTGTACACGTTGTGTGTGTCCTTGTCTCTACCACTGCGAACTAGGGTGAACCTGGTGATTTCAGTGGGCTGTTCCAGATGCGTGCGAGATGCAAACCCAAACCCTTGTCCTTGCCCCGGTCGGTGCCAAAGACAGACAGATTGGATGCTCGGCTAACCAGCAAAATTTCTCTCATGGCCAAATGTACCCAGACACCAAGACAACCAGGAATACTGATTGCTCGGTGCTCTCAGGGAGTGCTTGTCTGATGGATTTCCTTGTTGCTACCAATGATTGGGAGATTAGTTCCTGCAGCATTATCATTAACGGCATAGAGGGCTCGCACATGTACCCATGCAGCCTTCTCCAGTCCTTATTCGAGAGCAAGAATAGCAACTGACAAGTCTTGTGAGGTAAATATAAAGGTCAGCTGTTGCCTCCCTGGATGAGGGCTGTCAGGAGGAGAGAGGCTCAGCCCTTGCCGCCTGCACGCTTCTCCCAGCCCGTGCCTGCAACTTCCCTTCGCTGCTCAGAAGGAGAAAGCGAGGCCGTGAGGCCTCCAAAAGTGCTTTTTGGTGGTGTCCAAGAGGGTACGGGCGCAGCTCCTCTCCGTGTTTCACACGCTGCAGGGAATACCCTGCCGGGCGTGCGGTGCTTTGGGCACAGGGAAGGCTCTTGCTGGGGCAGAAGTTCCATGATTGAGATTCCTGAGCAGCGTGTGCTGGCCTCTGCTCAGCTGGGGGTCAGGCTGTGGGAGGAAAACTGTCCCTGCAAATCCAGCCGTGTGCGAGCCGCTGTGAACAGCTGTGTTCTTCCCAGACACGGTGGAACCAAGAGGATATTCCCAAGGAATTTTTCCTTCTGCTGGGACCCCCAGCCCATAAAATTGTGTCTTGTGGGCAGGCGTCTGGGATCAAGAGTATGAACATTAAGTCATGAATGAAAATAGTCCTCTGGTTGAGCTTATGAACTTGGTCTCAGAAAATGCAAGATTCACTCCTGCCTCGTACACAAATCCTTGACGGGATACTGGATAAATCTCTTCACCATCTCATGTTGTTTTTCCCCACTGGAAAGTTTGGAAAATTAAGGTGCTTTCCTTTCTCTCTCACAGGACTGTAGGAAAACTGGTTATAAGTGACAGGTGGAGCTCTGATATGATGGTGAGACGTACCACAGAAAATCCCTGTGACATGAGCATGTGAGTCCCTTCCTGGAGTGAGGTCATTGAAAAATTGAAAGAGAAATTAAAACTGAATAAGAGAATTTTGAAGACTTCTGGGGTCGGAAATAAGGGCAGACAGCTGAGCTCCTTATCAGTTTTGTTCTTTGTCCTGACGTAGAACGTACTCTTTTGTAGTTAACCGATTTATTTTTATGGATTTTTATAACTCACTTTAATTGAGCTTCTCTACGGTTAGTCTGGCAAATTCAGTCTGCTGAGGAATAATAGGCAAATGTATTTTGTTCTTAAAATGACATATCACCTTCAGGCGTAGTAAGATACCTTGAATTTTTTTCTTTTTCTCTAGATTGCCCTAGAATCCATAACATTTATGACCATCAGATTTAGATTTCTTAGTATCAAGAGTACCAAAGGGTGGCATGGAAATGTAATTTATAGATGTGCCAGTGCATGACTGCTGGCACCTCAGAGTGGGCAAGATGCATTGAGTTCACCTGAAATAGTCATAGAATGTAAGATCGCATGTTAGAGAGCTGATCACAGGGATGGAGTAATGATGGTGATCACATGACGTGGTTATGCGAGATGACGTGGAAATGTTTGCTGAACGCAACAATACCAAAAATCCTTATCGCCTTCTGACAAAACCTGGAGTGGTAATGGAATATTGCACCGTGGTAGAAAGCTGATCTACATCTAGTGTGTGTTCTTCCATGTTTGTAGTTGGACATCTTCAGAAATACCTGGGGTAAGAGCCATGCCCTCGGTTTAACATCATCACTCTTTTATTGCTATTTTTAGAACTGCGTGATCTCTCTGCTATGGTCAATCAGTGAGGAGGGGATTCTTCTCGCCTCACATTAGCTATCTAAAAATTCAGTGAGTAGGCTAAGGTAGTTGTCTGCACTCCCTTTATAGACAAGGGAATGAGGTGAGCTTCTCCAGAAGCCTGAAGGTACTATTTTGTGATGGGATGTATCATGCTCTGGGCATGCTTTTGCTTTCCATTAGCTACAGCAGAGTAGCTGTAATTGCTTTTCAGTAGGTGCCTGAGTTTGAGATCACTGAGGCTAAAGGGCAGGTGCACCCAACCCAAGTCAGCAGTGCGGAGATGGGCCTCGCTAACGCTTTTTATTTCTAGACAATGTTACTTTGTGATTCACTGCAAAAATTAGATTTGTAGCCGGTGTTTGCAGAATGAGTCAAATATGGATACTTTTCTTATGAAGGGTATGCTAATCTCAAACTATATCACTAAACATAAAACTCTAATCCAGATATACCTGATATCTGCCTTGTCTCTCTCTTTCACCCCTCAGGTGAGAATCCAGGATTTCTTCTGTTGTAATCTCTTTCAGGAGTAACAGCTGAGGTTTCACCCAGAAACTAGTGACCCTTTGGAGAAAGGACTTCTATGTTCCTAGGCAGTCAGTTCTGTATTTGAAGTGCTGAGGGAAGTACTTTTTGGTTTGTGTATCTGTGATATTTTATATTCCTCATTATGAAGACATCCGAATGTCTCACAGCCTTCCCTGCGTTTAAGTTGTTGCAAGCCCTCTCACACATCACTCAGGATGTATGGGGAAAGTGGGGTCATATGACCATGCTGGGTTAGAAACAAGCTCGTATGAGACACTGCAGACCCTGCTCAGAGCCAGGGGTCAGGAAAAAGGGGAGAAGAACCTGGCAGGTTGTACAGGTCTTGTGAAAATTGCAGGAGCTCTCCTAGCCCTCTCCTATGCTCTATTTGCTATCCCTGTAATTCTTCAAGGGACGAAACTGTCTGCCTAAAGGGACCTACATAATATTGTAAATGATGAAAAATGTAAAATAATCTGAGCCAATTCTCACTGGCATCAATCTTTTGGAGAGATGCAGCTCTATGTCTTATTCAGATCTCACCCACGACACTAAAAAAATGTATTTGGATGAGAATGCTTCCTTCTTTACATTTATGATCACATTATTTTAAGAGGTTTTGTGTCTTTAAAAGGTATATTAAACCTAAAAGTGGAGACGCTGTGATAAAACCCATCCCAGAGCACATCTGGAGGGTTTAATAAGTGCCTCTTGCATTTTCCATCAACTGATTGAACTTAGCTCCTGTTTCTTTGAACCTCTTGTTGTTTTCACTGAAAGCCGTGCTGACATGCTTTAAAAGCATACAAACAGCTTCTGCTGTGACTATCTACACAATGTATTCTGCTCTGTTTTCGTCGTAATACGCATTTCAGTTCATGAATGCCTGAGCTAACAGAGGTAATGCAGAGATAAATCTCTGGTATTACTACTTGTTTTTCCATTTGTTTCTTTATGATGCACAAGGTCTGATTCTTTGGCACTTCACCAACAGCGTCCGAGGCTGGAGGTAGGTATAACAAAAATTAAAGTGTAGAGTGTCCCTAAGGAGATGCTCAGAATTGGGCTGTGGCCAGCCTCTGACGTTACGTTGTTTGAACTTTGTTATTTTATTAAGGAAATGGATTTCAGATTCATCACTGATTTAGCATCGATAGCATACGACCACCTTCCGTGGTTGAAACTCCTCACTGTGGTGGGAGACACGCAAGTGCATGACCCCAAGCATTTACAGTCTAGGCAGGATAAAACCAGTAGGTTTTCAGTACAATTTTCCAATTTAAAGGGAAGGACATGATTAATGTTGCAACCGAGGCAGTGGAGAAGCAGGACTGAGATGCAGTGGCAAAGCTGACGGGATGCAAAAACTGAAGAACGCACATTACGCACAGAGTGGGTGTTGGGCAGAAGTTATTTCTATAGGCAGCGCTACCTCCTGGAAGAGGAGATCTGAGGGTAAGCAACCCAGTCGGAGACATTGGTGGAATATGGTCTGGAGCCTGCAAGGCATAATGGAGGCGGGAGAGAGCTTCAAAGGGACCTCGACGTGGGCTTAGGACACCCTGGGGGGTAGGGCCTCAGCTGAGGAGGGCAAACATGGCCGTGGGGGTGAAGAGGTGGGGAAGATCAGCTAGTAGTGTCG
>WAAD01009661.1:24534-78213 GCA_013389945.1 Fregata magnificens | reverse complement strand
CGCGTCTGCCCCCGCAGGTTTGGGCCCCGACCATGAAGATCCCGCTGCTGGTCTCCACGGGAATCCTGCTGGTCGCCCTCCTGCCCTGCCAGGAGTGCAGAGCCCTCAGCAAGAGCCCGGTAGCCGCCCGCGGGGCTCTGCACCGGCCAAATTTCTTCCAGCAGCAGCAGCAACAGCAGCAGCAGCAGCAAACTCTGCCCGTCCTGCTCCGCATGGGAGAAGAGTATTTCCTGCGCCTGGGCAACCTCAACAAGAGACCCGTTGGCTCTTTCTCCGCCTCTTCCAGCAGCACCAGCCACCTACAGCCCGAAGCCTCCGCCAGCAACTTTTTCCGGGCGGCGGTGCAACAGCTGCAGCAGCTGCCCGAGCGCTCGCTGGGGAGCCCCGAGGAGGGCGAAGCCGAGGGTGAGGCCGTGGAGAGGGAGAAGCGATCCGAGGAGCCCCCTATTTCTCTGGATCTGACTTTCCATCTCCTGCGAGAAGTCTTGGAGATGGCCCGAGCCGAGCAGTTAGCGCAGCAAGCTCACAGCAACAGGAAACTGATGGAGATAATCGGGAAATGAAACGGCCCCTCCCCGCCTTGCCAAAGAGATTCCGCGGTTAGCACAAGAATAATTACACCGTCCGATGTACCATAGTGCTGCTCTGATGTCATCTCTTTATTTTTATATAGCTTTAAACCTAGAAGGGTGTACTCCGAACAGCCTCTGTCCCTTGACTAGCATGCACAACCGTGTACCAAGTGCAGAAACACGAGTGTCGTTCGTAACCTCCCCTACCTTTATTTATTTCTCCATTTCCCAGTTATTCTAGTGCCATCGCTACGTAGGGATGTGTGAGCATTGGAAGAAATGGTGCCAAGAAGACAGGTAACTTTTCTGCTGGGGGCAGGGAGGTGGGAGGGGGAATCTCTGTGAGCTACTTTAAATCCACTTTTTTTCCTGTAAACATTTTCACAATAAAACATCTTTTCAGCGCTCGGTCGATTTTGTTGTGTAAGAGAATGTTTAATATTTATATTTTTAATAAAAGCTGCAAAGTAACGATGGCTTGATAGACTTTCTTGCCTAGACGCCCGAGGGCTGCTCCGCCTCCCTCAGCGCTTACCGGGGCGGGGGGGGGCACCCGCGGCCGCGGACCCCCAGAGCCGCAGGGAGCCCCCAGTCACCCCCGGGGATGTTCTTCCCCGCCCCGCCCCGGGGACCCCCCGTCCCCGAGGGCTCTNNNNCTGCGGCCGGGGCCGGGCAGCCTCCTCCTGCCCGAGCGCAGCGGTGGGACGCCGGTGAGGCGCTCCCGCACCTCTTTTGTGTTTTCTTTCTAGCTCTGCTCATCCTCCCCGCACCCCAAAAGGGCAGGTTCCTCCCCGCTTCGGCTCCCCCCCTCCCGGCGGCCGTGCCCAAGCCGGGTGCCTCCCAGGGGCGCTGGGGAGGTGGCGGTGCGCGTGGAGAAACTTCCCGGGAGGAACTGGAGGAAATCCTCCAGGCCGACCGGGAGAAAACAGGAAATCCCTCACCCCAAACCGCATCCCAGGGAAAAGCTGCTCCAGCAGCCGGAGGCGATGCGGTGGCCGTAGTGGTGCGGGGCGGCCCTTGCCCTGGGCTGAGTCTCAAAGCTTTGCGCAGACCTCACCTATGCGGCCCTCCAAAACTTCTCTCGCAGGAGCGTTTTCCAGGGGAAACAGATACAAATGAGGGTTGATGTGACTCAGCCCTGTAGCGAGGGATGGCCAGGATTGGGGCCGACCCCTTGCAGCCTGCTAACCAGGCGCCGCGTTGCATCTGTGCTGCCAGCTCACCGGTCCTGCTGGGGCGCAGCGCAGCCCTATGGCCTCGCATAGTGCCCTGCCAAAATGGTGTGTTTAGGGCCTGAGTTGGGGCTCCTGGAAAGATCCACGCTTGACCCCGGTGCAGAGCTTGATGCCTGGTCCCCCATGGCACTGAGCGCTGCCGGCAACCTGCCAATCTCTCTTAAACACTACTGAGTGCTGACACCCTGTCCCCAGTGACAAAACTTGCGGAGTGTCACTGTCGGTACATCTTGTAGAGCTTCTTTTAAGACACAAATTTGATTTCATTAGATGGTTCCACATCTGCCATGCACACGGAACAGGACATTCGGCATTTGCCTTTTCTACAGCGCACCACGGGGCCTTCAAATTAAACCTTGAATTATTTTCTGTGATCACCTCACTGCATCACGGTTTCATGCAAGAACATGCCCCTTTTCCTACACACACACACGACTGAGAAGACGTAGACACAGATTATGGCTGCACAGATGCGGGCAGCACTCTAGCATCTGCCCCACACGCTCAGAGCTGTGTCTCGTATCCATGCATGGGGGGTGGCCGGTGCTTTTGGCGTGTGCATCTTCCTCATCCCTGCCGCTGGGCACCTTCCCTACAAATAACCTGTTTATGTGAGTGTCATCTGTTGTGGCTTAGCGGGAAGAGCAAGTGCAAAGGAAGAAATAGCAGCTTCCCTCTCCCCTCCCGTGTTCAGTCTCTGCAGCCGGGGAGGCGCCGGTACTGTGGGGACTATGAGTGACTGCAGGGAGGAGCTCAGACACAACCCTGACTTGGGGGCGCCAAGGGTGCGATAGTGTCACTGAAGTCACCAGCACTGACGAGCTGGGACGCAGGAGGGTACTGAGGAGAAATGCTGTGGCATTGGCAAAGGATGCTACTAGTGAGTATCTTACCAGCATTTTAGCTAACGACACTGGTGAGGCATTTACACTTACACGGGGACATGCCAAAAAGTGAATAACAAAACATTAGCGGTGCTCAGCCTACAGCTGTAGTGATGCTATTTTCCCCTTGGAAACAAGAAATTATTGGAAAACACTCTGACTACGATACAGTACAGCAACTTGTCCCCACGCTCCCATCCCTCTTAGGACTCTGTCATCTCAAGGGCCAGGTACGATGTGGAGGTCAACCGAGTTCCTGGGAACGAAACCTGCTCGGATGTCCCTTTCCAGGCCAGTTTCTTTGTTGATTGCAGCCAGGCTGCCTGCGCTCACGGTCCCTCAGAGGAGAAGCACACCAGAAGCCAGCCGGAGTGAGTCATCATTCATTCAGTGAGTTCAACCAGGAGAAGGAGAAGACATGACGAGCCGGCTCGTCACCCCTCTCATTGCTCACAGGAGTTTCCTCCACTCGTCCTTGAGGGGATGGTTCAGAACAGGTCTGTAAAGGAAGGAAAGGTTGACAAATGGAAAAGGAAAATATGGATTGCAATAAAATCCCTAAGATTTCACAACACGCAAAAAAACAGAATAAAGCAGGAAAGAGGGGAAAAGGCAGGGAGCATGAACATTTGGAGAGGCCAGCCAGACTTCTAACGCCAGAGAAGTCAGAGGGACTTTTGCCATGGACAACTGCAGAGGAAGGATTACGCTGGGTGAGCGTGTCGCACCTGTGCAAAGGACTTAGTCCTGATTTGGACCTCTGGAATGTTATTGCACCAAAGGTGATAACTGCCTGTTTAGAAGTGATCCTGAGCCAGCTTGGCTTGTGTAGCTGGGCCTCCAGATTGATGTGCACCGAAGCCAAAAGTTATTGTCAGTGCATTGCCACTCAAAATGATACTTGTTCTGCTGTCATGAAATCTGCCTTGGATGTGGTTCTTTTTTCTTCAAAGTCTTTTGTTATTTATTTCACTTCAGTTTCACTCAGCCCAAGAACAGGAAAGAAATAATACAGAGATGTAAGCTTCTGCTTATATGCCAGGTCAAATTATGCTTTTGTTTGCACAGTTATCCTACGCTTATGGTAAAAAAAGGAATCTGGATGTGATATGCTGTAGCTGCTAATCACAGGAATTATTACTATTTTTTAAATTAGCTGAATATTTAACAGGCCAGTATGATATACACAAATATTTTTACTAGTTCCAGTGTTTTCAGATCCCTTTGGTAGAGAATGAAGACCAGCTTGGTGATAGTATCAGAAATCCTATTAAAGAAAAAATATACAAAACCGGGTGATTTGGTAGCTAAGGAATGCCTTGTGTCTTCGTCATTAAAATAATGTTTTAACGTGCAATATACAGGATTTTCCCCCCCCTCTATATTCCTAGATATGCACATACATTATTGTATGTTCTTAAAATTAAAATAGCCAATACTGCCAGCCTTCTCTGTGCAGGGTTTCACCTTACTTTGGGAGCTTCAGCATGATCTCAGGAGAACTATTTGATGTCAAAATACTACTTGATAGAGGGAAAATGACAGAGCAGTGTCCTCTGAACTTTAACACGTCTCAGTCTTTTATGATACTGTCCTAAAAGGGAAAGTTACCAAAGCAGTGATGCTAACAGACATATCCAGGAACAAACAATGAAGCAGGGATGCTTGTGAGGAACTGAAGCATGGGATGGATGATTTTCCTAAGCATTTTTGTAAGTGCTTAAAGTTAAAGTGTACCACAAGAATTAGTAAGAACTAATCATATGTTAAATATAAATTGGCTACTGGGCTTCCTTCCAGTTACTACCTATTTGAGTGTCGTGACACCAACAGACAAGACAGCATGGAGGTATGAAAAAAGTAGCTCCCTATTTCTTTATTTATATCTAATTAGAGTTCATAGCTCCTTTTTTAGACCCAGATCCTCAGTTGCTCTAGACTGGAATAGCCCTACCTGTTCCAATGAAATACTATCTGAGAATCTGCTTTAATATTTGAAATGTGGACTAATCTCTGACTTAGATTCATATTTTCAAAGCAAGGCACTCACTGCTACTCACTGCAAAATACGGGGCTCAGAAAGGATTTTTATGGGCAAGGATCTTGCAGAAGAATATAGCTTTTACTTGCTAACTTTATCATGTACTTTAATGAGAGCACAAGCATGGTGAAAAACCTGGGAGAAACAGCTGCCTACTTGAATACAGAAGTCCATTTTCAGCAACGCTGGTGAGAAGGGTCGTTTCCCAGGCTTATGCAAAAGTATTGTAAAGAATTGGGCCCACAGGGCCAGATCTTCAGCTGAAAAGGCACGTAGCTAATTGAGTCCCGATTATAGAAGATCTGCCTCTCAGCCCAAGAAAGTGCTGAACGCAAACCTTTCAGCTGAAATGTTCCAACCTCGATTACAAAAGTCAGGTATCAGCAGTAAATACGTGGCTAGACTTTCTGAGTCGTAAGGGATTCTGCGCTTTCTTGATCTCAGTGGATGCAGGCACGTAGGTGGTTTATTAGTCCTCTGTGATGTTGAAAATTTTGCCTTTTATTTTTGGAGGGACAGCCGGAGTGCCTGGACTAGCTAAAAGTCATTTTGAAATTGGTTGTGCAATTTTGTGCACCGAGCCCTCAGCAGTGTGTGTAAGCAGGCATGGGACAGCGCTCCTCACTTATCCTCAACCTGCAAAGGAATAGGACTGGCAAGAGGTTTAAAAAAATAATTTCCTGTATTTTTATTCTTTTTTACTTAAAACCACACTGGCACCTTGTCATTTCTCTTCCTGTGCAAGATGGGCTTCCTTTAGCACTTCTGCTTGCTATTTCAACCAGCCATTATCCAGACATATACATTAAACTAAGCTTTACTTTGAAGCAAAGAAGTATCTATGGGCTTAAAGTTAAGTAGCTTGTTTCATAGGATTTGGACCTAACGTGTTAGGAGAAATAAAGCACAATGTAATGACTGAGACTGGCCGGGTGACTGCATTACCTTGTTCACCAACACTGCTGGTACTGTATTTCAAACAAAACAATCTTTGTCTGCATCACTGCCAAAACTGTATTTCATAATGTGTTAACTCCTTCATATTCTGCTGTGATGACATCTTCCTGTGTCAGCAAAACAGTGTCGGAGCTCCAACCTATTCCCATTGGGTTTGGCTGGATGAAGCATTTAGTCCCTGCACCTTGCTGGACTCAGCAGGCTGCCGGTCTGCGATACCTCAATGTGCCTTCCCAAGAGCAATCATTTGCCATCACACCCAGCCAGGAGTCAAGCAAGCACAAAACTGACAATAGGGCTATCTCTTGGCTTTTAGACTTGTGTTTTCACTCTTGAGACACTTTAGTATTTGCATTCTGAGTCATACAGTGACTGAGGTACGCTATCCTCATGTGAGGCAAGAGACCAGCAAAAGGTGCCAGGAGCAACTCTGTCCACGTTATTAAGTCCGTTCCCCCTTCCAATGGCAGCCCACACAACTTAGAGTTATACAGTGTGCTGGGATTATATGAGACAAAGATTTCAGCTGTAGACTTTTACAGAAAACAACTTTTTTGAACCAGGAGGTGATTCTGAAAGGTAGAAAGAAAAAGTACGACCCTTCAGTGTCAATGGCTTTTGGGCATCCGACCCCTCTGTAGGGGCTTGCAGCCTCATCCTGGATCACCTCGCTCCCCCTGTTACTGCAGCCCTACTCTGCTGCCAGAGAAAAGCTTTCTGCTGAGCACGGCACAGGCCTTGCCACATGCCCTTCAGATGGTTCAGATTCAACACTTCATTGTGTCTGTTCATTGCTATTAGGTAACTGTTGTTAAGCTTCTACTCAAGCTTTATCTCAGTCTTGGAGATCTCATGGGTAGGGCTTGTTTTTTCACATTACCTAGAATAACAAGTCCCAACCCTTGATTTGGGTCCCTAACAGTAATAAGGAATAACTAAAGCGTTTACCTCAGATTACATTAATCACATTAGGCCAATGCTGAGAGAATGCTGAATACTTAACACTTTGATTTATATTTTCCCCTGTGGTGTCGAGTGATATCAGATGATGCTTTCAATAAGCACCAGGAATTTTCACCAGGCCAGCTCATGAAGTGGGGAGGGAAGCACACCCTGCATGACTGATGGTTGGATTTGTTTTTCCCATAAGCAAAGTCCAGGCTGGAGTTTATATGCCAATTCTTTGGAGGTGCTGAGCAACCACAACTCCCACTGAGCAGCCATTCAGCACTCCTCAGCATCTGGCACACTAGAATTTGCGTGAATAAACAGTATAAGGATCTCGGTGTTCAACCTGATGAGTCGTATCAAAGTTGCAGGTATTCAGCATCTTTCAGCATTTGCTTCTTGAAGCAGAGCACTACTTAAATCTGTATAAGGTTCTTGTGAAGGGTGTGGAGGGGAGGAAAGGGGTGAGTGGGATGGCTTTGTCATAACGTTTTCATTTATTTGGGCCCAGTAGTTATCCTATTTATGCTGGGGAAAAATAGGCAGTCTAGGCCTTCTACGTAGTTGAAACACAATGAAGTCTGCACACTCTTTTCTGCTTTACCACCACTAATCTCCATAGCCTTTAGGTACAAAGACTGGGATCCATGTTACCAAACTTCAGTCATCCAGAAATGAGATATCCACTCAAGCAAACTGCGTTCATCCCCTCTAATGGGAGTGATGAGAGAAAGGTACCACCAGAGGGTGATTTGTCCCATCCTAAAAGAAGTGTCTATAGGGTGGATTGCCCTCTGGAGGTACCTGTTTCTCTCTGCTGACTCTAGAGACACTTTTGGTGACCAGATTAGACTAGATCTGGCTTTTAAGTAATTACACAAGAAAGATTCCAGCCAAATACTTCAGGATATCAGAAAACTGCTTGATAGGAATTGAGAACTTTGACTGCACTATTACTTTTTGCAAGATCAGTAACTTAAATTCAGGAAGCGGGGAGGAAAGGTGAAGGGTCTTCATAGTCTTCTTCAGTTTGGTTTTTGTTTTGGCAATTTTTTGCTTATTTTTGATGACTTCTGATAAGGTAGGATCTGGAGAAACCATTGTTATAATGGCCCTCTCAGAGGTTATATCACACCAGCTTGCAAGGACATGTGAGAAATAAGAGAAATGAGGGCTGAAATGGTTGTTTCCTCCAGGGCTGTAGATCACCCACCAGTATATTTTATCCAGATTGAGCATGACTAAATGATCACAACTTTTTTTGTAATTAATCAGAAAACAAAAATGGTTGCTGGTTTTATGCTGGCCACAGGAGAATAGATTATGCCTTTGTTTGCAGAGCAAAAATGACCTCCTCACATTTTTTGAACAAATATGGTTCTACCTAGTGAATTTGTAGTAGTTAAACACTTTGTGTCACCCGAGTATGTTATTTCTGACCTAGTGCTGAATTCTTCAAAACTGTATTTACTGTCTTGTGGAATCATGGTCTTGGTTTTGACTGAATTAGTGAGAAAGGTCTAGATTTACAGTGAAATAAGTGAGAAAAGAATGCATGTGATTTATT
This sequence comes from Fregata magnificens, assembly GCA_013389945.1. NCBI lineage: Eukaryota > Metazoa > Chordata > Aves > Suliformes > Fregatidae > Fregata > Fregata magnificens. The sequence continues at coordinate 70,009 of WAAD01009661.1, read as the reverse complement.
AGAAGTCAGTATGCCTGAGAAAGGGGTTTATTTCTCACAACTATGCACATGGATGCACTGCTTGGTTACAAACAGCCCTCTTGTGCAGCTATAGGAATGTTTTCTGGAGCAACAATGCTAACCAAAGCAGGTCCTGCCCCTTGGTTCCCTATCCACCTCTTCCCACTTTGCCTCCGTGGTTGACTGTCCATTTGCATTGCTGCAGCTGTTTGCAGGGCTGTGCTAAGAATGAGAATGTCACTGGAATGACATCAATTTTTTGTTGTTTTTTGAGGTGAAGGAAGATATTTTTAAACCTGAATGATTTGATTCCAATGCAGCCCAGCAAACAGCTGCCTCAGCACAAGTGCCATGTGAGTGGTGGCATCTGGGCAGGAATAAGAAGCAGGGCTGTTTGGCAAGAAACTCCTAAATCACCTTTGCTGCCAGAGAAAAAAATGTATCTACACCCTGAGAGGCATGTGAACTACCCAATGCCTTCGCTGCCTCCTCTCGATCCAGCGGGAGAGCAAGAGTGTGAATTTGTTAGAAAATGTTGGTCTTGGAGAGAGAAGCAGTGAAAATACAAGCTTCTTGCTTCTGTGGTTTCTGTAGCCTCAGAAAATGAGTGAGAAGTTAAAGTTAATTCCCATATTTTAGCTGTCTTGTTTAGAAACAACCCCCAGTGTTGACAAGAACAGGCATGATTAAAAAATGCTAGCTGGTCGCAAAGCCATCACAGAATTTGTAGGCTATGTTTGTCTGCCTCAAATGTCAAGTGTTACACTTCTGGCGCTCAACACTTCCAGGCAGCAGAAACAAAGGGAGCACAACAGGTTATTTTTAAATAGTTTAAACTTTAGTTCAAGAATTTTGTGTGCATATTTTTATATGCTCCTTCAACATAACACCTGGCAGCTGTCACATGTATCACAACAATACTGTTTCAAGCTAAGAGGCTGCTTATTTTGTATGGATCTTTTCTTTTTATTAGTGGGAACCCACAGAATATTCTCTGAAATAATTGCTACAATTACCTGCCACGGAAATACATATGGTGGCAGACAAAATAATATGCACAGACAAGCTCCATCAGTCACAGTACTAGATATGTCACTGTCTTAACAGTGGTCAGTAATGAATTTTAAAAGTCCATTGGAAGGAAATGCCTTTCTTCAATAGATTTTCATTATACTACAATTAACATTATGTGGTTAATGTCTAATGCAATGTCTTTTACATAATGACCTGGAAGTGACCAAATATAGTTCAGAAGATAACAGCCTGGCTAGCTTGTCTTGGTATAGGATCTGCACATCTCCCATGGGATCCAAAGGTCCAGACACTTGAACCAGTGGTGGAAACAGTTATAGAGAATGGTGTGAGAAAGCAGCTTTCTTCTAACCATTACTTGGGAGAAAGGAAATACAATTCCCTTACTTATGTCACCTATCTTTTCCATGACTCAAACAAAAAAGCCAGAAATAAGGTACTTGTTTAATATTTCACCCATTGCTGCACCTCACTGCCATTACTTTGTGTTGAGAGTGATTAACTACAGATTTGCATAAAACCTAGTCCCTCCACTGTCCAGGAAAATGAAGGAAACCCAAGAGGAGAGTCTTACAAACACGTGAATGTTAAGGCTGCATGATCAGAACAGTCTTTCCTGGATCTATCCACACATCATTCTTTGTTCCTCTCAGAGTGAAGTTTTTGAGGACCTCCTGATCAATGAACCATCTATCACTTCTGCTCCCTTCCAGCCCTGCTGGAGAACTGTCTAGCAAAGGAAGGATCATCTTGAGAGGCTGTAGAAGTGGTACGCGCTGGCCACCAGTGCCAGAAAGCTACTCACAACTACCAGTTCTCCCTTCTTCCCCCTACTTCTCCTTCATTAGACAAGTAGGTAGGACTTCAGATCAACAAGTTAAACGTGAAGTAAAGACCTTCCAAGAACTTCTCTGTGGCAGTAACCCATCTAGTCCATGTCAGAGAAACTTCACTATTAGCTTTCAGAGAGAAGTAGCAAACCTAGTAATGGTTTAACGTCATGTTAGTCTCTGTTGTGTAGTCTTTCCTTTGAGTAATATGGAGTGTTGTAAATGACAGCTTTTTCTTCCTCTGCAAATGGTACTTTTGTAAATCCAATGAATGAGACAGAGTGCCAGTTCAGACTGTGACTCACCCCAGAGCTCCATTCACAGGATCAGATAACGGAGCCAGCATAGCTGCGAGGTGTGTAGACACATACCATGCTTTGGAGGTTGGAGCACTGCTCACATCCGAGTGACTGACTTAGTTGGGCTGCTGTAAGCATGTGGGGGGTGGTATATGTGAGCTGTGGACACAGCACACCTTGTCTGAGAGACAAAAACATGCTGATGGAGAAGCAGGAAGAAAAGCTGGAACGTCAGCTAAAGCAGCGAGTTGCCATTCTTTAAAGCCACCACGTAGCAGAAAAAAGAAAGTCCTGGCCACAGTTAAAACATTTTTTCCCTTATCACCTGTTGCTGCTGCCCCTTTTCCTTTGTGTGCTCATTTTTCCATGTCTTCATTTGACTGAACCTTCTCCTTACTACAACCACAGCAACTGAAGCTGGTAGCCAAGAAATTACTCTACTCCAGCAATAATACATTGCTCAGTGAGCAACACTGTGACTTCCTGGACAGACATCTGTCATATCACATCTCACATTGTAATCTCTGCTCACCCATTAGCAATGCTGGCTTGCTTGCACAGCACTTGGCCAGCCATGCGCAAGATATTAAATCGAGCTTCCTTCTACCAATCTTGCACTGTTCGCAGGTGAAGTCCGAGAAAGCTGTGATAAATACTGCTCTTAAAGTCTCTGATTCAGTCACAGCTATTGACTGGGTTTTTACGGAATATAGAGCACAGATCACAGGCAATTGCCCCCAGAGACGAGCTTGGAACTGACCTGCATCTGCGTGGGCACCAATTCCATTTTTTAAAGAAAGGAATCTATTTATTTTATAAAACTAAATTATGAAATTGTGCATAAATATAAAAATGAATGTATTTAAAAAAACAAATCTGGTACCAGACATTGAAAATGCTCACGAGCACTGATGGGGCAAACAACAGCTACCTTTCCTCAGTAAGGCATTTTGTAATAGAGCAAGTCATACAGCAAGTGTTTCATCATGAAAAATAGCCACTTCTTCTGTGTACGGAAGTGCTGAGCCAGGAGTGCTCTAAGAGACTGGGTCTGTATTTCAATCACCACCTTTGGTGGTTGAGAAAGACTGAGGCAGATTTTATAGGGTGCTCTCTAAATTAAAAAGAGCAATGAGAAATTCAGATCACTTATTCTCTGGGACTGTGAGATCCTCAATCTCTGCTCAGTCAATGGTGTGACATCTATGTTGGCTATCTGCATCATGGTTTGAACATCACGGCACCTATCTATTTCCATTGGCCAGTAGCCTGGGATAACAGGTTTTCTGAATTAGTCACTCATCCCTTACTTAGTGACCTGGAGATTATTGTAAATATGTTAGGAATACATATCAACTGAGAAGGGATCTAAGACTGAGTCAACGCTGTTTGACATGTCCCTCTCCTTTTTTTCTGTTTCATTTTGGCTGTACATGCAGCCCCCCAACCTGTACCTCCATTTTAAATGCCAGGTAGGTGGGCACAGAATCCTGCAGGGTGCTGCGGTCCAGCCCCTTGCCTGCTCACAAGTCAGGAAAGCCTAGAAGTGGCATGATACAGTATCCAAAGGACTCAGCCCCAGTTTACTAATTACTGCCAGTGGGATTTCAATCAGATAGGGTGGTATTTAAATACTGATCCATCTCTAATGATTACAGGATTACAAGCACGGCTTTCCACAGACTGAACTGTCTCAAGGCAGTAGAATGACAACTAACCAAGTATTTTACAAACAGATGGCTTGTGTTATTGTGACACAAGTCTACTGTAATGTGATGTAAAACAGCAACAGTTCATCCACGACTAAGAAATATTTTTTGTTTACACTCTATTTTCCTTTCTGAATGCCTTAACAATGAGCAGAACAAACAATGCTTGAAGGAGGAGGTCGAGTGGAGGTACGATTCAGTATCTAAATGAGCTAGTTGCAGAAAGACAATGTCTAGGTGAGCCTGGCTTTGTATTAATTTGAACAGGGAAATTATTTTGTCCACGCTGTCATTGTGGAGGTCCTTTTGCTAGTAATGGACTGAAAAAAATGAAATATACATAAATCAGATGGTATCTATGACTCACCAGACAAATCACAGAGCAGACTATTCGAGGTAAAACTTCAGGTGAAGTATTTGCCACTCATATTAATTATGAGAAACTGTTGTCTGAAAGCCAGTCTTAATGCATTGCCCTCACGACTCATCACTGCTGCCTCTGAATGACTCAGATAATTTTCAGAAGCAAGGGAGAGACAGGTGTTAAAAGAGGAACAATCAAGACTTTCCTGATTCTCTCTGCATGTATTTGCTAAACTGAGGTAAAAAAAATCTCACCTGAAGCACAAAGTCAAGACGCAAAATAGAAATTTATAGGCAGAATTTGCCAGCAACTAAACATCAGCCTGAGTGGCCTCAGTCCCAGCCGCTATAACTGAGTCCCAACTCACTAAGTCAAATTACAGAGAAGCAAAGGCAGAATTATTTGACTGTTAACTGAGATTCTTGCATCTAGCATTTGCCCTGTATTTCAGCTGCAGGCTGAACACTTTTTTTTCCCCCGAGTAAAATTTAAGAGATGTTTAGGAAGAAGCTTCAAACAGAATTTAATTTGGGCTTGTATACTAGCTGATTCATGATTCTCCTACAAAAGGCTCAATTTCACGGAGGATAGATGACCCATTTTTCATTCAGTCAAAATTTACAGATTTTTTATCTGAGCATAAATAAACCCATCCAGTTTTCTACCTAAGGAAAGATGTAGTACAAGTATATCCAGATGTAGATGGTAAATATCAAGCTGACTTCTGCTCTCTGCATTCCCAGATCTTTCAGTAGCACTAAGCACAGTTGTTGCAGGGAGCAGAGAGCCTTCAGAGCAGCAGCTGGCTTCCTGGGAGAGCTGCCTGGGCTGCGCCTGCTGCTGACGCTAACAACCTTCTTGTCCCACTCTGGGGGCAAACTGTGGAAAGGCCATGTCTGGTGGGCCAGAGGGGAGAGAGACCCTTGCTTAGCATTGTTCCCGCAAGATCCAGCCTTGCAAGACTCCCTTCTCTCAAGCAAGCAATCCCCTCTCTTGGAGCAGCTGGCTTGAAGAGGGGGACTTAGCTTCCTTACCTGAGCAGATTGGCAAGACTGAGTTTTCAATTCAGAGAAGAGAAAGGAAATTATTTGCGTACCACTGCCACGCTCGTGCAGTCATTCCAGAGCAGCACTGCACTAAAATGTGGGACCATACCTTTTATAGAGTGACGGAAAAGCAGAGGTACATGGACAACGAGCACAGCGAGAACTCTCTCGGGCTTATTTCGGTTTTAAATGATCTTCTTTTGTCCATGTTGTCTGCATATTGACATGACAACCAATCGGCTAAAACTTAGCTAAGTACTGACCTCTCTGACATGTGATTTAAAGCTGTCTCATGGAAAAATATTTGAAGGATCACCAGCTGAAATTGAAGCATTCAGCAGCAGGGCAAAGAGAACTACAGTACATGAATACAGAGAGGACTGTCCCTGTGGTAATTCTGGCAGATGGCATAAGGTTGCAAGCAAGTAATAGAAAATTTTGAAACTAATGAAACAAGATTAACATAGGCCACTCCATTAGTATTTCTCCTCCCAAACAGCTCAGTCCTGATTATATTTTATATCCTCATGGAATTAAAGCACTGTATTTACTGGCAGGAAAGGGAAATTAGATCAGAATACTGTTTGTGGATGATTAACTTGCATTTCCTTTCAAACTAAATGTATGTGCTGCAGTCCTTCGGAGCCGCAGACAGTCACTTCTCTGACGTGGAATTTGAGGAACAGAATATAAGGTCCAGTACTTCATCTTAGGTGAAATAAACTGGATAACCAGAGACTCAGGCGAATACAAGACTTTCATAAACTCTCACAAATTGATATGGTGTCACTGCATGAGAGATGCTGCCTACAAAAATCTGATTAGGGGAAAAAAATGAACAACCTTTTCCTTATGCATCCCTTGCCCTCTGTATTTTAACCAGACTGAAATAATTTGAGCAGATGTAAGGTATTTTGTAATCTGCCTTCTTCCAGTGACAACACAAGAAGGTTTTATTATGAAATACTCATCACTGCTGATTTTTGGCATTCCTCTATTACAAACTGAGGGATAAAGTGGTTCTGAATGTGAAGACATTTTTAAGGACTACACATTCCCAGAAAGTGGTTTTACTGTTCTTGATGTGCATGGCTTTCTATAGCTATCAGAGGTCTGCACAAGGGAATTAAAAGGCAGAACTTAGGGCCAGCTTTTCACGTTTGGTTGCCTAAAGCTGGGCAGCAAGAAGGGCTTATATACCTGGCTTGATAGTTGGGAGTATTGAGCATTTGCACTGTTAGAAGTGACAGGTAGATGTTCAGCATTCTTGAAAACTAATCTTACAACTAAGGATGATTCAATGCATATTTAGAAGTCAGATTTCCAAGAAACTGAAGGGCCATATACCCCTTCAGGTGCGCCAGTTGAACAGTTAGATGCCACGAGCATTTACAAACATACACACCATTCTTCATATGCCTAAAGCTCCGCACCTATATATCTTGGTAGCATCCTCCAGATATAGAGAGTACAAAACCACACGCCTCAGTCCTGAAATGCCAAATGAGTGAATGAGTTTCTGAAGTCTAATGCACAAAATATGTATTCTTCCTGGCTCACTTAGCCTGTCTTCTGAGACCGAACACAAGAAGACAACTTAAGACTTGGTGAAGGCTTGCTTCACCTCCTTCTGTAACTGTTCACACAGTCTGTCTCTAAGCTCTCTAAGTTTTTGTTTTGGACTCCAAGATCTGTTTCTCCCATGCACGGGAAAGAGCTGCTTGTTTATGTCTATGTCACCCTCCACCAATACTTCACTCCCCGTGGTGGCAAGGCAGCTCTTTGATGCTATTCCCATGCCCTGTTTTTTAATCAGTCGCTCCCGGTTGTCATCCTCAGAGGCTCAGATTCACTTCAAAAGACCCCCCCCAACCTTAGACACTGAGCAGAGGCACCTGGGTTAAGAGCGATGTCATCTCACACACAGCATGCAGATGTGAAGATGTGCCAGGTGAGAACGAGCAGCAGCTTGTGAACCTGTCTCTCACTGGAGATGCCTCTCATCCTCCGTCAGATGCAGGAGCAGCCTGTGGTGACTATGCTTCTGATTTAGGCACTCCCTGAAGCATGATGCGGCTCTCTAGTGTGGAGTTATCTATTTTGTTCATGCTGAATCATCTCCTTTCATCCCTTCTTAGACCAAGCAATCTGCACACCTGTGGGCTGTACCTCCTGTTACTGTATCCCTGCCGATACACCCTCCTACACTCTGGAGGAAATTTCTTGATGCATCGATACAATTTCTTAGAGTGCAGGGGCCCTTAAATAAAGTAAATTTGGGGAATTAATAGGTGGAACTGACCTCTTTTTGCTGCTGAAAAAGAAGGAAATCCCTATCAGTGTATTCTATTAAAATAGCCTGAAAAGAAATTATATGCTGCTTATGACAGTCATGCAGATTTATATTATTATTATAAATTATTATTACAGTTATTTCAAGTAATTTTGTTATTTGGCTTTCAGGGGCTTATCACACAAAAGAAAAAAGGGCAGTGACCTGATATCTCACATGAAAGATAAAGACACATAAACTGTCTAAATAGCTGCCTCACTACAAATGGAGAAGAAAACAATTTTATGCAAATAGAGTCTGAGACCAAAATGCCTTTCTCCCTCACCTCCTTTCTATTTCATGATTAAATAAATCATAAAGCTGTCACTAGACACATAGAAAGAGGTCTCAAATGGTAGAAACGAGAGCTTTCTGCATTAGTCTATTTTTAATTTCAAAAGGTACTTTGAATTAAAAAAGAAAGAGAGGGAAAAAAAGAGCATAATGCTATTCGCATGCCTGATTTCCCAGGAGTACAAACAAGCTCTATGTCCTCTTGTAATAATACATCGAATTTTCAAAAACAAGCACAAATAAATGAAAATTAAACTATGATCCATAGATTTAATTGAGATTCACGGTGTCCAATGTTTTTCAAATTCAAATGATGACCAGACAGTGCATCTTTTTGCATAACTTATGCAGCTAAAGCATAGGTGATAGCCTCTCCCCTCTCCCTTTTTTTTTATGGAGAGATATACTTCAGTCATAGTGCTGGAATTTTTGCACATAAAAGCTGAATAATAATTTATCATTTTTCATAGATGCACCATATCATGTTGTACAATGTTTAGAGCACAGTACAGAAAGTGACCAGGGGAAAACAAGCATTTTTATGTTGAAGAATAGACCAAAATTGAATTCTTCTGTCATTAGAGCAAATACCCAAAGGTAACTACAGTTGTTTTGTGACAGAGGTCTTTGGTCTTCAGAAAACAAGATTAAATGCCCCGGTGGTAACACAGAATTCTCTGCAGATCAGCCATATCACTTTGGAAATTGGATATACACATATGTCTTACCTAAGAGGGATGTGAATTTGGAGCTGGAAGAACTAAATCATGGACAGTGTCTACCAAAAAGGAGCTACTCCAGAAGAGAAATTATGGAATAGTTAAGGTTTAATTTACAGTATTTGCATTCAGGACAACTTCACCGGGTAGTGAAGTTCTTAGTCCTTGATCTTGTAGGTATTTCAGCTCTTAATTAGTGTGACCTAAGGAAAAAACGCCTTTGCCTACAGAAAAACATTCTTTAAGCACAGGTATTTAAAGGCACACACACAGCCTTGGGTGTCTAAAGGGTTGGGATTCCCCCTTCAACTGCATGGGGATGCATTTCAGGGCCACGTTTGGTATGCCACGCTCACTGGGAATGTGGGAGAGATGGCTTTGGATGCCTTTTGGTAGAAAAAGGACCTGAAGAGGAGTCCCCAATGTGTGGGGTGTGCTGTGTGGGCTGCGGTATGAGAGGACTCTTTCCACAGTGGTGGTCCCTCGGGGGGATGGGTTGAGCCCTGCTCCATGGGGACCTCCGGGGAGCAGGGCTCAAGCCATCCCCCTGAGAGAACACTGGTGGTTTGCTCGTGCTGGGAATCCCAGCAGCAGGATTATTCAGTGGATTTTTCTTCCTGATGTTTACCCCTCTGATGACAACCATTGCTCTCCAGATCTTCCTCCCCCATTTGTTGGACTGAACAAGCTCGAGGCTCTTCACATCTCCTGTCAATCCACAGGTTCGCCATCCTGCTGGTCATCTGAACAGCAACTGAAATATAAGCCCATATATCTGAGGGAGTAAACGTCTCTTTTCATTTTGAACCAGGGAGATGCAATGTTTAACCATGCAGGAGTAAGCTGAAGGGTGGCGTTTCAAAGGTGCGAGGAAGAAATGTTTTAGGCAGCTTGTATTGTGAGCTAGCATGACGTTTTCGGATGGGAAGAAAGGGAAAAGATCCTTTAAAACCATGTAGGAACATCACCAGAGACACTATTTTAACTGTTAGTGAATGGTAAAACAAAATATTTCCTACCCATGAAAGTACAAATCATGTATTGAATCAGATTCCAAAGATGATGTAGTATGATAAGAAATGCCAAAAGTGATATGCAGAATGCTAACTCCTGTGAGAAAATAAGAAGAGTGCTTCACCAGTTTTGTCATGACACGAACTAGTCATTATCACTACATTCAGTGAAAAAGTTCTGTTTCCACAGCACTTTTCCATAATATCCTTTAATTGGAGGAAGGGAGTAAAAACAATGGTGTGAGGAACATCAGCCGGGGTTTTAAAAAAATAAACAAATACGGCATTTCAGAGGGAGTTGTGTAAAAATCACATGCAGGAAAAAACCAAAGTTGAAGTTCACATACTTAAAAATGATCACTGCCACACGACAGAGGCCGTTTTGCTCGTGACAGACACATTTCAGCTCAGATCCGCAAATCTGACCACGACGTCATCTCGCAGCATCGCCCTTCCTAGCTTGGTCACTCTGCTTTTTCTGTTCTTCAGCACACTCTGCACCTTTCTGCTTCCTGAGCTTTCCTATCCCTTCCTCTGTCTCCAGCCCATGGGCAACCCCATCCTCAGCTGCTCCCCCTTCTCCTTCCTCCCCCCACCCCTAGAACCATGTGCTACTCTTCTCAACATCCTCCTCCTCCCAAAATGTCAGTGTCACTCATGATCTGGGAAAATATCGAAATGCAGCGCCCCCAAATTCACACGCCAACAGGAATTGACATCTTTCCCACACGCCTGTTTTTATTGCCAGTAGCGGATGATGAAGACAGCTGGGTACCAGGTTGCTTTGGTGTGACTGAAAACCACTGCCACTGTTTTTTCAGACAGTTGGCCACATCAAACCTTAATTTTGCTCCTTTACTTGTTGCTGGTAAATTAGGACACAGGGAAGCCGACCACAGTCAGGCAAGCTCCCAGGGAATTTACCCAGTAAGGATTTTACCTGCCTATGGTCAGGTTTGGCTGCCCAGTCATTAGTGGAACTGATACGAAGAAACAGCAGCAATTAATTTCACTTCGAATTTACCTGCTTTTGCTAGCTCGTTTGGAATATACTTAATAAGACAAAGTCATAGCAGATTTGGTAATTTTAAAACACACTTTTTTTTTTATTCCACTCAAATGTTCTCAAATTAAACCCTGACTTGAAAAATAGCTACTGCAATTTGGGGGCAAATATTGCTTTTGTTAAGACTGAAGTCAGCAAGGATCCTTCCACCAAATTCAAGTGTCACTGACTAAAGCCTCCAGCTAAAAGGTAAGTGCCCCTTTTGTCATACCTGTATGAACTCATTCTTCTTCTAACTTTTTGCCTGCCATGTGATGGTTTATCATGGTAGGGCTGCTTAGTATGCTGACTGGTCGACTCCAACTTTAAAGGATGAAATACTACCCACTTGTGCTTTTTCACACACACACACACATAATCTCGTCGCACGCATACAGGTAATTACTTTGTTAAAACATATGGCTTAAGCTTGTAAATCAGGATGGTCTAATTTAAAGAGTGCTGCTCATGGGCTGGTAGCCAGGCACTAGAGCAGGAGCAGGTGTAGTGTGCAAATCCTTCACACGCAGCTCCCTCAGCTCTGTTCCTTGGACCTTTGACCCATGGGGAGTTTGTACACATATGCAGAAGAAGGAATATTCAAATTCAGGTTATCCCAACTCTAACATTGTCCTTTTAAGGGAAACACCCTCCTGTACCCAACGCATCAGTTTCTGTTACGCCACCATGCTGCTGGTAGTCTAACACAGAACTGGAATATATTATCTTCATGCTCTCCTTTAATCAAGTCCCAGTAATCCTTGGAGGAAACCTTCTTCAACAGATCCGAACCCAGGAAATCACACTGCTTACTGAGGGGCAATCAAACACACAAGAAGGCTCTGGGTATTTGCATAACTTTTTGTTCCCGTGGAGAAGCCGTACGCTCCAGGTACAGCCACAGAGCTGCAGAAGGCAAAGCCAAGCCATAGCTGCTCTACCAGTGGTGGTAGGATGGCATATAATATACACAGGCTTTCAACAGGTGATGAGAATAATCTCATGCACAGGATTTGTCTGCTACTAAAGCATGCAAATATCTGATTGCGCAGAGGCATCGCCAGCCTCTCCGACCACTCCTGAGCGTGTGCGTGAGCAACTCGGATAACAGCTTGCACAAGCGAGGTGCACTGGCAGTTAAGCACAAGCAACCATCGACATGCTACTCCGAAGCTGAAAAGTCAGCCTGTCAGGTATTGAAACCATCTGTAAATCCAGTGGATTTGCTGAAATGACAATTTATGCTGTTTCCATATTTCTGAAATTATTCTTATTCTTTAGCATGCAGAGGAAAATTAAGTCACATTTTCCTTAACAATTGCCATTCCTGCCTTGCTGCGTATCACAGCCCTCTGGGTTGACTTTGGTAGCACTGACCTTGGACGTCGCTGCAGTGGCATTACTTTCCTTACCACTCCCTGGTGCGCTCTCCTCAATCGCTGCCGCTGCCAGGGCTTCTGTCTTCTTTGCACTTGTTTCCAGAGAAACAGGAGGCCCTACTTTCCCCAGCCCACTCACTGGGGTTGAGCTCGGACTGCTTGATTGCCGCGACTGAGCCTTATACCAGCTAGGGTAAAACAAGGGATCGATGGTTCCTGCTGTGGCCGGCACTTGAGTGTCAGACTCTGGGGTCTGTTGAGAACCACTTGGTGTCACAACCTCATCCTTAATCAGGACAGATAAAGAGAAGAACAAGCAGAGTGCACCACGTTACCTTCCTGCCGTAGCCACGTTGCTCTGCATGCCGTGTTTGTTATATCTCACTGCAAGGCATAGATTTGTCCTAATATATGGTCCGAAAGAATTACAATCAAAACGCGAAGCAAAAGCAACTATCATTTGAATAACAGAGATACGGGAAAGAAAATAAATTACCCAAAAAATAGAACAGGAGGGTAGAATTAGCTGGGAAGGGGATGCTGACTGAGAAAGAAGTGAGCAAATGGTTCATTAATTCAGATAAGCCCCCAATACAATCCTAAAAATGGGAGAGATGTTGCATAAGAGCCTCATGAACCGGTACCAGCCATGAACGACAGATGTAGGTACCTTCAAATGGCTTTTTGGGTTAAGAACAACATGTTTACCAATAAGTCTGTTGATATGAGCAGTCAGAATAAGGGGAATACAAAGACATTGGAGAGAAACATTTGCCCACCAGCCTTGCTCTCAATGCTATAAGCCAAGCACAGTTGCTCTGCCAGGAAGAGAAGCAGCCGACTGAACTGCACCTCTCTACCTGCATCAAGCTCTCGGGGCTCACCCGCACGGTACCTGCTATCACCACAGCATTTCCACTTTGCCTTTCTTACACCAGAAGGCAAAAGCTGAAATACAGGTATCCCACACACCGCAACACCCACATGCCATGTCTGACTCCACGTCCGACCATCTCCTAATAGCATTTTACAATTGCTACAGCAGCATACCGTACCTTTCCCATTTTAGCCTTAGAAGTAAGGGACTTCATGTTAGTGGGCAGAATTGCTTATGTCTAGTTCTTGTTTGCATAAAAACCTACATCAGTTAGGTGACATAAGCTTAGTTAAGTCAGTGCAAACCCTCAAAAGGCAAACTCTGGCTAAATCACTAAAGCCTGATTTTAGGAGCATCTTCACACAACTGGTGCAAACTCACATATGTTTTTAAATCAAAGCAGGAATGAATCTATAGTATTTATTTTCCCTTGTTTTATGTGGGGAGCTTGGTACAATCAAAGACTCTGTGTGCTCTCCTGTTTTCACGCTGGCCTCCTCAAATATCTTCACAGCAGCCTTTACCCGCTCAGCAACTTCACTGGGTAGATTGCACCAGAGGAGAATTTGCTAAGTTAATTGCATGTAAGGCCAGCTAAAGTAGCACATGAAGTATATTTTTTTATGTAGGTCTTTTAGAATATGTGGCAATTATGGTCTCATTCTAATCGCATTCCTTAAGAAAAAGTGCTGGCCTAAATTATTCACACTCTGAATCTGTTTGCTGCTAGGTTGTAAGAGGCAGTTTCCTCTCCTGTTTGGTGTATGATATCCCTGCATCCACCTAGATGATATCCCTAGGATGACCAGAGCAGAAGGCGGCAAATGCCTTTCACAGAAAACAGATTAGAAGTATGATCTAAAAATTCGTGGTGGAAAGGTCACTAAATCCAGAGGGAACGCCAAATTCTCTTAGTGTAAATACTTTAACAACCATTTCATTTATAATAGTTAGTCTGAGTTAAATCACAGCAAGCAGAACATCCATTGTAATGCGCTTAACTCCCAAACTGAATCTCTTTTATTTATATCTTATATATCCCCTATATATCTCAATTTATCTCGTGGCATAATTTTTTGCCTATCAAGCGATATATATGCAGGTCAAGAGGACAGGCATGTATATGAGTACAAGGGCAATAAAAAATTTTGCTCTCCAGTGCATTGACTCCCTTAGCCGTGCTCCTGACGTACAGTGCCTACAGGCCACGGGGGAGCGTTTTCTTGCTCTGCCAGGGTGCACTCAGCATAGCTGGCAGGACAGCAGGGCACCGGGGGCACTTACCTGACCAGCCAGGGCAGCAGGCAGTGGTACTGGAGCGGGTTTGGCCAAGAGCTTTGCCGCTGCACTCTGCGGTTCGGGGTCCTGCTGAGGTGGCTGTGATGCTCTCTCAGCCCCTTCCTCCTCCACCTCTTCCTCCTCCTCCTCTCCTGATGACTCCGTGTGGACTTCATCCAAACCTTCACCGTCCACCGTCTCCTCCTCTTCCTCTTCTCCCTCCTCCTCTGATAGGACACATGTAAAAGGACAGGGCTGAGCACCACATGAAGATGGCTACAGTCTTTATGTAATTAAAAAGCCATTTACAATCGCATGGCAAAGCTACTGATAATCTGCTGCCTGGCAGAGGATGCAGGCTGGGGAGAGGGCACTGGTGAGGAGCCTGCTCCCACCAGCCTGGACCACGCACTGCCATGGAGCTGCCAGCAGGTACTTTGCAGCACGGAGGACACTGAACACACATGCTTGCTAAAATCTTAAGCTGGCCCTTTCCATGCGAAGGAGGACAGAAAATCCTGCCAATGCACTTATCCTCATGAGGGGTGTGCAGCACGGCCCTGCACTTTTTGGGGAGAGGATACCTGGTCTGGCACAATCTGACAGGAGAACAGTCCCTCTTGCAATTTTAGGTATATGCTTGTTTTAAACACTATTGAAGCCATCATAATAAATCTTTACGAGGTCAGTGCTTTGCAATACATGACTGGAGGTTTGGGATATCAACCTCCCTAAAACCAGACTGTCAAACTTGGTCAAACCATCACTTTTGCGTCATCTGACACATCCTGTTCTCAGCATTCTTAGCTTGGCTCGTTTCCAGAGGGAGCCCTCTAACAATGCATTTTCTTTTACATAATCACACTATTCATCCTCACAAACGTTGGATGTTGTTCAGAGTCATCCTAGCACTTCAGAGAAATAAACTTAGATGAATGCATTAACCCAAGCTCCAAACTGGCTGTGCATTTTGCACAGGTTATGGTTCTGCCTGAGTATGTAGAAGGAATATAGATCTGCAAATTAAGTAATGCCCTCGTAACAGAGAAATGTTTCTGCAGACAAATACACTCCTATAAGCAGAGTGCTGAATCTCTGCTTCCACGTCCCCTGGCTGCAGAGGACCTCATTGACTGTGGTAGGAGTGTCAAATGCAGGACTGAACTCCCGACTGCCAAAGCCCTTGCTAATGCCTTGTCCCCAAGAGGTGGGTGCTACATTCCCCATCACATGGTGGGGTTGTATGCCTGGAGCATGAGGTCACGATCTTGGCAGATGCATGTGTGTGACAGGGATGTGGCAGCTATGGCTGATCACAGGGATGAACTGGGCACAAGGCTCTGACTAGGGATTGTCCCTCACAGGACAAATCCCTGGAGGTTCATGGCCATGCGAGATGGCACCTGCTCCTCTGCTGCTGAGTGCTGCCACAGGTGCTGTCCCACTACACGGACCCATGTGCCAAGTACAGCTAGTCCACGGTTCCCGACCTACAGATTGCACAGCAGGCATGCAAGGTCCCTCGCAAGGAGCAGCCACACACTCTGAAGTTAGTAGAAGTTGTGGCAGGGGAGTAAGCAATGGGTGGCATCTGCATGAGACTTAACTGGGCTGATAGAGGTAAATGTAAATATGCTAGCAGAATCCAGGGCTAGCAAGAAAATTAGAGCTATCCAGATGACTGTTACTGCTGCCTTTTAATAGGAGAGATCTGCTTGTTTGAAATGTTTATCTCCATTAACTTCTTGTGGCTTAGTCTGTAAGGCAAAGCATAGATGAGCCTAGATTTCAGGCTACTTTGGTAAATGTAGAATTACAACTTTGCGTTATTATATAGGCATATTAAGGATGTTTAGTCATGATGTCATGACAATGACATGACACAACATGGTAAATGCATGAAAGATGATGACAATTTTTGCTTCCGTCTATAACTCTGTAGTATTGAATTTTGATTATGTTTCTGTTAAATTTCTTGATTATAATAATAAAAGAGTTTAAAAAAGTGTCTTTCATAAGTGCTGCTTTTAGTAGTAAACATTATATTTCTTTAATGACTTTCTAGAGCAGACAGGCCATACAATAATGGCATCTTTTAGGGAAAAAAGGACTGTAAAAAATACAAACTGAGAGAAAAACTTAATTTTGTGGTCTCTTCACATGAGGAGTCAGTAAAGATCATGGGCTTAGGAAAGTGTTGAGGCCTCATAAAAGGTAAGATTAATGGTGTCAACAAGTTATGTGATTTTTTGACTGTGATGGATTTTGCTTTTGATTATAATTGATACAAAATGGTCTAGTTACACTTTGGGATGGAGAGAAATATCTGATTCAAGTTTTCCTACTCAGTATCATCATGTAAATTACACAGAGCTGCAATTTAAGAAAGCAATTGAGGTGAAATAAATGACATACCTCTGTCAAAATCAATTTCTCGTATTATCTTTTCTTCTCTACTGAGGTTCACTGTGAATTGGTTCATATTTTCATACCCATCCTCTATTTTTTCCATTTGAAATCCTTTAGATGCTTCAGTAATTCTAAAACAGAGAGATTGGTTATTGGCCTTTGGATTTGCAGAAAAATTTGTAATTTGTAATTCATTCTAAAGACCAAGAGTTTCAAGTTTAAATACTTACTTTTGTAGCAATGTTTTGGCGTTCTGTGAAAACAAAAAGGAAATAACTGACTTCTTAAATGGTTCAATTTTTTCAGAGATTTTATGCATTTAGATCTAATTCTTACACTGGCTGCTTCTAAACGCACTAATATGGATCTCACAAATGACAACCATGAGATCTATGACTGAGATCAAATTTGGATGGTAATTAGTATACAGCTGAGTGAACCTTTTAATTAATTGAAAACTTTTTAACTAAAATCTGAATATGATGGGAAATATGTACAATTCCTACAAAAATGAAATGGAAATATTTTTGCTCTTTTTTTGTGTGTGTTTGTGGTGAAAAGCAATTGTTCTGTTATCATCTTTAGTCACAGTAACTGTATCTTTGACTATCCGTAAGGGCATACTTACGGAGCCACAAAATTTTGTTTGTCTGGAAAGAATATTGTACTCTTCAAAGGCAATTCTTTGAAGAAAATAAGTTGGGTTGGTTTTTTGGGGTTTTTTTTAGGGGGGGGTTGGGGTTTTTTTTGTAGAAAACACCCTTACAGCCTTTAATACAGAGAAATTGTAAACTCGCAGGACAGAAATTCTACACCAATGAATTCAGCGGACAGGCTGCTAATGGTTTCCTAACCAGCTCTCCTAAGTTTATAGTAAGAAACCAGAAGAAAAAAAAATGAAGTAAAGGCATAAAAATGTGACTTAGAACATAAATATTTAATTCTTGGAAAGTTAATCACTCTGCCAATATGCAAATGAAACCTACAACTCACAGAAGTTCATATAGACCTATATTATAGTAGTGGGACAATAAAGATATGTTGGAAAATATTAAAATTCCTGTTTCTTCTTTGGGGATCAGAAATTCATACACAGGATAGTATATTTTGGTGCAAATAGCAAATACTCACTTTCTTGGTTTGGATACTATTCACAAGAAGACTAGTAATTTGTCTGCGCTGATGCAAGTGTTTAAAAAATGAGTTTGTATAAATGTTCCCTCAAAGATGACCAAACTCTGAATGTGCCTAAAATTGAGAAATACTTAAATAACATTTCAATAAACCCATCATTCTTTTTCTGTCTCTATTTATAGACTTTATACCTGCAAAAACACGGCCATTTCTGGTTCTTCCATGAACTGGATTCCTGATTCAACTAGCTTTGACACAGCTTCCAAATGATCCGCATACTTCTTCATCAGGGAGCGGACGTGTTCCAGTTTCTCCTCTTGGGTTCTAGTGATTATTTGTGTCATCTCATTTTTTCTTTCTTCCAGTACAGAATAGAGATAATCAAATTTTTCACACAGCTGCTCTTTCTGTCGTCTGCAGCATTCCTGTGAATCATTTGGTTTATGTTAAACACGTTATGTTCTTAAAAGAGTTTCTATTTTTACAGTTACTTGGAAACATTTTCATCAAAGAAATTCCTCTTTCTGAACAGTCCAAAGGATTCTGAATGACCCCAGAGACTTTTATAGTTTTCAAAGTCCAAGCTATTGGAACAAAAGTTTTAAAACTGTTCTCAAACTCTGAGTTTCAAGCCACTGAAAGCTCCCAAACAGGTTACTGTATAACTTGTCAGTCTGCTAAAAAATTGTGAAAGGTATTTATGATGTCTGTAGTGATACATCAAAGTCTGCAGAAAAAGTAAAAAGCCCGACCACATTAGCAGCTGGGTTCATTTGCACGAACAGAATGGTTTTTAAAGGAGCGATCATCTCAAACCAGCTCTGGAGAATTTTATTTTTCTACCAGAGAACCTGGAACTGTCCTGGCTGGGCTTGGTTTTCACATAAGCCCTCTTAGGCTCTATTTTGACAATAGGTGTCCATTATATTCCATTTACTGTGCACTGAATGAGGTAGAGGTACCACGAAGAAAACGGTGTGTGACAAAAGCACAAAGACAAGAAAGAGGAATCAGGTTCCAGCCCTGCCTTCAGGCACTGATTTTCATATCATTTTTTGAGACACTTTTATTGTCCTTCCAACCAGACAACACAGCATATTTCACTGAGTAAGGAGGATGGGTTTGATGACTGCTTCATTGAGCACTCTCTAAAAAGAACATACTGCACTTGCAAGGGAGGATTTATGGGGAGGAAATCAGAGACAGGTTATCTATAATGTCTGAGGTCTACCAAATAGAAGTATTTGAGTCATCTGTGTGCCCTGGGGCACACAGATGGGCATAACCTTATTGCGGTTATATCTGGTTGCGGATAGTGGTGATAATTTAAATCTCTTTCCTAGGAACTGAGGCTGAATCAATTCCTCATCTTCATCCCTTGAGGCATAATGCTGAGATCCTGGCAGCACAGGATTATTAACAGTCCCACAGTACTTTTGGAAGTGATAAGACTGATTATTCATAGCACTTGGCCAGAGAGAATCCAACTTTTTTCTTGACTTTCAGCCAGAGCTCTTTCCTACGAGTGGTGACAGCCTGCTCTGTATCGTTCAAAGGATTCAAAGATGGACGTGTGGCCAAAAATCACTGTCCACTTTGAGAGGTGGGGAGTGAATATGGATCTTGTTGCATTGACCCAAGTATCCACCTCTGCTTCCCAATGAGGAAGACTAGGCTGAGCAGGCACTCCTAATTTAAAACTCCTTGGCAGGGGGGCAGGCTTGTCCTGCCCTTCTGGAGGTGCTTGCCGCTTCCCAGAAATTCCTGATTAGTGAATTATAGGGTGGGGTTATGGAAGCTTTTGAACCAAGTGAGTCATAGTTCCTGGGTGTCATTCTATTGTTCAGACCTCAAATAATCTTCCTCCTCTCCTCTTTCACTCCTCTCCTAGCTTTCTTCCAGTGTTTCCTGCACTTCTGCTTGCTCTGGACTCCTCTTTGGTTTAGTCAGAGTCTGACTGCTCTGAAATGTCATTCAGATCACTTGTAAAACAACCTTAATTTCAAGACAGGTGTGTGCTATCTTTGCCATTTGACACAGGACAAGCGTTAGGGGAAGAAGAGCAAGAGAGTGATAGCAGGGTGCCGAGAGATCCTTCCTTATCTCTAAGCTCTAATATATAATATTTCCTGCCAGCAGATATTACAGAGTTGTGAACCTCAAGAGTGAGAGTGCAAAACATGTTCCTAGCTGCAAATGCTGAAATATTTCTGAAATATTCTCTTTCTGTATAAAATGTTCCCATATGAAGTCTCTGCCTGATGGAATTACCCTAATCAGATTCTGAGTAATGAAAAAGGTTAACAAATACATGACTTTCCATTCTAAAAAGTTCTCAGCCTTTTTGTTTTTTAAAGCACAGCTACAGCGAAAAAATGAATCCTTGCCACTGAGCATGAGTTGCACTGCTTGTTCTGAAGTATCTGTAACGACACTGTAATTTTTCCTTCATTATTTGACTCATATTGTTTACAGGGCTAAACAGTACTTAATTATTTGTTATTTTTTTCTAGTATTTTGCATTTTATATTCCCTGGTTTTATTTTCAGTATAATATGTGAACTTGGCCTACCTTTCAATCAGTTAAAAGCTATGCAAGTATTAATAATTGTTTGTTTGTTTGTTTTTCTCTTTTTTAGGTTTGGATAGGAGCAATAGCTAAATATAGAACTGTAGGCTATTGCTTGCTCCAGCTAAAAGGAAAATGATCATGTATTTTCTGCTAAAGCAGACATTTATTGTTGTCTGCAAAGTGTTAAGCAGAGAGAAGAGACAATCCTGGATTATAAGCATTATTTCCATGTATGCACATTTCTCAGCTCCAGCTGTAGCTTTTCATCTGCAAGGACAAACTGATGTCAATTCAGACAAAGCTC
Organism: Fregata magnificens; assembly: GCA_013389945.1. Lineage (NCBI taxonomy): Eukaryota > Metazoa > Chordata > Aves > Suliformes > Fregatidae > Fregata > Fregata magnificens. The sequence continues at coordinate 49,373 of WAAD01009661.1, read as the reverse complement.
TTGTATGGTAGGAAATGTGATTTGCTTGAAACGTAACATGGAAGTGCCAAGGTAAGCTCTAAGATCTGTTTTCTGCAATCTCTGGCTTTAAAGGTGAAAAGCCTGTTAAAACATCTGAAGGTAAAATGGCTGTACTTTCTTTGGGCTTCGAGTTTAAAGGTTAGACTTTAATCTGAGTGGATGACTCTGAGGAAGCTAGTTTCAGAAACTGTTGTATTTATTAAGGTATTTTTAGCACAGTGTTTTCTCCATACTTCAGACTAGATGTTTGAAGTTTTGTTTCTGGTAGTTCAGATAGTTCAACTTAAATGAATATAAGCTTTTGCTTTTGTATCATTCAAATTTCTGCAGTTAACCTACTTGAAAGGCTTGTTTCTGTCTGCAAAGTCCTGATAGCGGCCAATTTCATCCTTGCAACGTGAAGGCTTCCTGACTACAAAGTTCTGACTGCTGCTAATGTGCTCTCTCATTTACTTGGGCTAATGGTTTTATGCTCTTTGAACCAAACTTGGCCATTTTCTGTTCTTCCTTGCTCTGAGGAAATAGGAACCTTGGACAATTGTGTACGTAGATTGTGGAATCAATTTTTCTTACCAATTAGAATCTATACATCTTGGATTAACTTATTTTCTCTGCAGTTTCTCTTTTCTGCTCCAGCTCTGAAGGGTCAATATAATTCTAATTGGGCTGAGAGGGATGCGACTCCTTCACTAGATCCTTCATCAAACTGATCATAAAATCAATTCATATGAGCTCCTTTCAGCCTATTGCTCTGTGATGCTCAAATTGGTCAGAGCTGATATTTGTATTTGCTTTGCTGGTGCAACCCTCTTGGAGGAAATGAAAACCACTTCTGCTATTGAATGACACAAAACTAATTCCAGCTCTGTCAGAGCAAGATCTTTACCAGAAAATCCAGACTCACAGTAAGAACCCAAACTCTTCCCTCCCACGAGCAACAAAACAAGACTCCTTAAAGAACAACATAAGTATATTAAATAACTACTTCTGCACAAGAGGCAAAGTAACCAAAGACAGCGTTCAATGGTATACTTGGGAGCCATGCTGTGGCTACCCTGTGGCTGAAACTAAGGCTCTGTTCACAGGACCAGTCAGGCCTCAGGCTAATATTGGTCTTTTACAGCTTTAGCACTAGATCTTAGATGTTAAATGAACTGGGAGTTGATGGCATTTTGTTGGATCTGCTTTTAACTTCAGTGATATCTTATGCCACTGAGAATGCTGAGCAAGACATGTTGATGTCCTTACTTATATCCTTACTCTTTGTCCGCATGGCCAATGTAAGAGGCAGGGTGCTGAGCAGGGCATATCCTTTGGTTGAGACAGTACAGCTGATACTGTACAAAGCCACAGGTAATGGTTTAGCAAAACAACGTAGGAATGCATGTGGGTGAAGCGAGGTCTGTTAAAGAATGATCATTACAATCAATTTAAAAGGTGCAATGTCACACTGAAATAGCTGCATTTAAAGGGGTGGTACCTACCTCAACTGTCTTGCAGGTCTCCTCCAGCTGCGTGACTATCCCTTGCACTCTGTCATTGCTCCCCACCAGGACTGCAATGCCGTCACTCAGCTCGGACTAGGCAGTAAGGGGAGAGCAAGCAGTAGGGGGTTAGACACCGTCCCACTGCAGGGTGGCCTATCTAACTGTGGGGAGCAGGGGATGAACGAGCCATACCAGGGTATTAGCTCTTCTTTCCACAAGAACTGAGGAAAATTGGAGCTTTACTTGCCCACAAGTTACCCACTAGTACTTTGACATTTGTTTCCTCTCCCAAAACACCATGAAAACATTGACATTTTGAAACTTTTCATAGAGAGGAAGCTGTGGTTTGGAAAAGAGGAAGCACTTTGTTCTAGGAGGCTCTTATAGATGCTTTTGTCTGAAGCACTATGTTTCAACAGCTCCAAAATATTCCCTTTGGGTTTGTTGAGGGAAAAGTCTTTGTCTCTTGAGGGATTGGGTTTTTTAACTCTGGGTCTAGCCACACCACTGTAGTATTTCTCTGATGACTGTAGCTCTCAGCTCTGGACAGAAGAGGTGGCCCGTGGACCTGGAGGGACAAGGGTGCTACAGAGCCCCTGGCATAGGGGCAGTGGGGCTGGGACTGTGTTGAGAAGGGAAGGGAGAAAAGGAGGAGGAGAAACGAGTGGAAGAAGGGAGTGGCCTAAGTGTGGGGAGAGGGACAACTGTGGGGTGTCTTTAGAAGAGGAGAGACAGAGAAGGTAATCCCTAGGGAAGTTGGTGAGGGTGCTGGGGAGGGCAAGGGGCTCTTGGCGCACTGCTGTAGTGACGGAGGCAACCGTGTCTGTGGCCTCCACAGCTTTGTAAAGGATCCTTTGAAGCACGCATCCTGCAGCCTCCGGGTTATGCCTCCAGTCTTGGGCATGGCAGCCCCTTTCTGCAGGCATGCTGGGAGGGAGACCACTGCTTGCAAATCTCCATGCAAAGGGAGTGATCAGCGGCATGGATTCAGTCCAACAAGTTTCTCCCCCTTCTCCCTCCCTTTTTGATTGAAAAGGATGTTTGTAACTACTTTCCTAAAGTGACTTCTCGTTTGTAGTTTCCACACACAAGCATCTGTGTGACAAAGTTGGAGGCTGGGATTGCAAACTTGGCCTGTCTGATTGCTTGCCCCACTGGGGCCCTCCAGAAAAATGAGCTGTTTATCTCAGGAGGATAACCCAGTGAGTCAGGTTTTAAATTAATACTGTATTAAAAATAAACAAGTCTTTTACTGGTGACAGCAAGGGCAGAGGATGTTAGGTACATCCTGTGCTGCCAACTATTGAATATTCCTGCATTCACTTGCAGGAGGAGGTTTTTCACTTAGCTCTTCTTAAAAATGGGATGCTTAAAGGCAGAAGTGCCTGATAGATAACTGTTAGATTTGTAGTGATCTGTTCTCTTTCCAGTTCATGTGTTGGAAATCCTACTTGTTTTTCTGATCTAAAAGCACTGGAAAAAAGAGATTAAGAACCTCAAAAGAGAGATCCTCAGCTTCACATTGGATTGCTGTCTAAAATGTTTACTCACTATGCTAACAAAAATTGGGACACTGTAATACCTTTCTGTGTGATTTCTCATAAATTTATTTTGCTGTGTTTCTAAACAGTTCCTACAGATTTGTGTGAGCCTTTCACTCACACACAGGAATGGCAAAGGCACTCCCAGGCCCCTTTGGAAACTCGCAGGAAGCCCACGGGAATACTTTCCTGTCGATGGCCCTGTCCATTGCTGGGAGGACTATGAGATACGAAAAGATATTTACCTTCTGTCGCTGGTAAACGTTTGTGAGAGGAGCAACTTGACAGTCTTTGTGGGCACCAAAGACTTTGCACAAGGAGCAGGTGGGCATTTCACAGTTCAAACAATAGATATTAATTCTCTCATCTTCGTGCTCTTCGCACATTGGCTGGTCACACTTCCTTTCGGGTCTGCAAAAGAAAACATGTTTAAAACAAACTTGGTGCTCATGAGTTTCTGATGGCAACACTTAGGGTATCAGCATGAAATAGGATACATTTGTATAGCAGTGTCCAAGGCTGACCTGAATAAGCAGATTAGACTTAAACCTGCTGCACAGGATGACTAAACAGACAGTGGTACAGCTTAAGTCCTGACACAACAGGATGTGTTGACAATATAGCAACATGACTTCATACGGGGATTCCAGCTGGGAGTGTGACTGAACCCTTGCTCATATTTAAAAATGTAAATAACCTCACTAAGACTGATCTCAGACTACTCGTGTACTTTAATTAGCACGTTATCCAACATCTGTCTGAAATATGAAATGTGCAATTCCTTTAGAGTTCATCATGCAAAATGATGGGCACTTGGCCTTAATGCAGCAAAGCTCTTATTCAGGGGGCTAATTTGAAGTGAGAGTTGTAGGTATTGGTGGACCTTCATGCCCTTAACTCTATATCTCTGCTGAGGAGCTTTGTGAGGCCCAGGTCAGGACTGTCAATATCAGACAGAACTGGGTCCTTATGGCCTTTACACTAGGCCAGCAACCAAAATAAGGTCTCACACAAATTAATTTTAGCTGGGTGGCACGTGTCTAGCTTGTACAGTGTTGAACTTTTTAACAGTAGCTACTCAATTGTACCAGCCACCAAGGGCATGGGGTACACAAGAAGCGTTCCTCTCCTGTGCTAAGCCAGGAGCTGTCACCAGGCTATACCTCAGTTCTGATCTTCTCTTCACCAATGTGATTTAGCCATATATGCACAAGTCAATCCCTGCTATTGTAGGAACTAATTTAGTTGTAGCTTCCTTTAAACAAGCCACTTAACTGACATTCCCAGTGTAAGTGAAAGCTCTGGTCCAGTCCGCGTGGGCAAGCTGATGCTTTTCTGAGCCCACACTTCAGGCTTAGCACCCTGAGCATGTCTGCGGCAAGCACATGAGTGTGTGAGGATGTGGTACTGGAGCACAGAGTTAGTAGATCGATGGAGGGAGTGTGCCTGGGGGTTCAAGCCTCCAAAGGTTGCCACTCCTACTGTGGCAACGTTACACCTTTCCAATATAAGCCATTATCCCCTTCTGCTACCATTTGGAAGGAGAACTATGACTATGACCAGTAGCAAGTGGAGCAATGGCATCATAGAAATATATCTTTTCATCATTAGATAGAAAACATTTTCCAAAACTATAGAATTTAATGGAATTAAAAGGCAACAATTTTTTAAAAGCCATTCTACAGAGCTCCGTACCAGTCATTCTATTACTTTCTATTACATTCTATTACAAGTTTAAAAATTTATGGAAAGATAGTTATTTTAGATTATATTACAGTAGAGTTTTTCCATACAGTTTGGTAGAGTGGACATGGTATTTATTTTTTAATGACAAAGTACAGGTTTTCTCTTCTGAAGGGAATGGAATGTGATCAATTACATGTGTTTAAAAAAAGATCAAGCACCAAAGAAAATGTCTCATCCAATCATATTTTTTAATTTCAGGAGACCACTGGAATTTAAAGGGTTCATAAGGAACATCTGTAATATGCAATATAACATGATATACCAGAATAAAACAAGACGGACACTTCTGAAGGAAGCCTGTATTATCTGGGTCAGATTTCCAGCATACATTTACATAAGGCAGTCAGTGTGTCAAATCCAGCATCATTTCAATGCTAGTCAAAAGAGGTGTGTCTCCACTATAAGGAACGCTTTACATTGTTTGCAGATGACTGCAAACAGCCCCTAATATATTCATGCTATAGCGCACCAGTGGGAGGGCCTGCATGCGAGGCCAATAACAGACAATGAATTTCAGAGTGATTAATTAAGCCTGAAATAGCTGCTCTTCTTGCAAATATTTACAAGACCAGAACCAGAAACTGCTAGAATGTTATTTGTCGCTGGAATGGTGCCACTAGGATGAAAGACACATCGCGCAGGGCAAAAAGGCGACGGTGTCAAGCAAGTTCAGCCAGAAGTAGCCAACCTTCAAAGGTGCCGCAAAGAGCTGGAAGAAACCTGGCAGAACTCCCTGAACTAGTGGGGCCCTGAAGACAGTGACAGAAGACTAGAATAAACAGATCTATAGTCTCCTCCCCAGGCTTTGCAAAAGGAGAGGTTTTTAGCAGAACATTCCCTGACTTCAGAGGAGATCCTCTAGCTCTATGTAGGTATAGCAAAGACCAAAACACAACCCCTAAGTTTAAAATGGTGGCTGCTCCTGAAACAGAAGATTAAAGAATAGCCAGTAGGAAAATGACAGCATGGCTTTAGTAGAAGAAAAGATTCATCATAAATGTGCTTGTAAGCAAGGAAGTGGCAGGTAGCTGAAATGGCCTAATAGCTTTGTGCTCTTGTTCTCTGACTCTGCTCTTTGAGATGCTAAGCCTGTGTTTGACTGCTACAGGCTTATTCTTTCCCATTAAAATTGGATTTGGACCTTAATGTGCAGAGTGTTGTGCATATTTTATGGGGAGGAGAATTCTCAGCACTGGTGAGGCCATACCTGGAGTACTGGGAACAGTACATGAGAGACGTGGACATACAGGAGAGAGTCCAACAAAAGGTCCTGAAGATGATTAAGGGTCTAGAGCATCTCTCCTGTGAGGAAAGGCTGAGAGAGCTGGGACTTTCAGCCTGGAGAAAAGAAGGTTCAGGGGGATCTTAGCAATGACCTCGATCTCATCAATACTTTCAGGTATTTAAATACCTGAATGGATGGTGTAACAAAAAGGAGCCAGGCTCTTTTCAGTGGCGCCCAGTGACAGGACCAGAGGCAATGGGCACAAACTGAAATACAGGTGGTTCCCTCTGAACATCAGAAAACACTTTTTCCCTGTGAGGGTGACTGAGCGTTGGCACAGGTTGTCCACAGAGGTTGTAGAGTCTCCTTCCTTGGAGATGCTCAAAAGCCATCTGGACATGGTCCTGGGCAACTGGCTCTGGGTGTTCCTGCTTGAGTAGGGGGCTTGGACCAGATGCCCTCCAGAGGTCCCATCCAACCTCAGCCATTTTGTGATTCTGTGATTTGGTGAGGAAATGCAAAGTTGCTGGGCACAGAGAGGAGCACACTTTAATTAAGGACATAGTAAGACTTCAGCAAAACTGCTGTTTAATTAGAAGGCATGTTTTCCTTAGTATTTCTACAAACACAGAAAGGTCTCTACTGAAGTCCTGAATCTAACTTTGATAGTGTTTTTACTGAGGACCCTAAGACAGGTGTAGCCCTTCCTGTACCATCACATCACCTAGTGCCTGCACCTGGTCAGGGAATGGAGAGTATCTGCATGACTGTATGAAGCAAAGTCAGGTCATTAGTGAAAATATTAAACTGTATTGGACCCAGTATCAATCTCAGACATACACCACTAATGACTGGCCTCCACCTGACTTCATACTGCTCACCATAAGCCTTTGAGTCTGGCAGTTTGGCCAGTTTTCAGGCCACCTCACTTGTCCACTCTAGACCTTATTTCATCAGTTTGTCAATAAAGATGTTACAGGAGACAGTGTTGAAAGTCTAGGTAAACAACATCCACTGCTCTCCTCTCATTCACTGAGTTAGTAATCTGACTATAAAAGGCTACCAGGTTGGTCAGATTTCACCTTCATAAATCCATACTGACTCTTTCTAATCACCTTCTTGTCTTTTATATGTTGAAAATGGTTTCCAGGAAGGTTTGCTCCGACAACTTTCCACGGACCAGTGCGAGGATGACCAGCCTGTAGTTCCCTGGATTCTCCTCCTTGCACTTCTTGAAGATTGAGTAACATTTGCTTTCTTCCAGTCCAGCCCTCAGGAACCTATCCTGATTACAACAACCTTTCAAAGGTTATTGAGAGTGGCCTTGCAATGACATCAGACAGCTCCCTCACGACTCATGGGTGCCTCCCATCAGGATGTTCAGGTTTTTTTAATATTGCCTAACCTGATCCCCCTCCACTGAGGGTAAGTCTTCCTTGCTCTAGACTTTCCCACTGGTCTTGGGGGCCTGGGATTCCTGAAGGCCAATCTTACCAGTAAAGACCGAGGTGAAGAAAGTATTGAGTACCTTGACCTTTTCCATGTCCTTTGTCACAGGAGCCCCTGCCCCATTTAGCAGTGGACCCACACTTTCCCTAATCTTCCTTTTGCTGCTTGTGTACCTGTAGAAACTCTTCTTGTTAGTCTTCACGTCCCTTGCCAGATTCGGTTCCAGGTGGGCTTTGGCTTTCTAACTCCATCTGTACATGCTTGGACAGTGTCTCAAAATATTCCTGAGTCACCTGTCCACCTCTTTCTTGCTTGTTTTTTAATGTTTTATTTTTATCAGGAGCTCCTTGTTAATCAATGCAGGTATCCTGCCACCATTGCTTGAGTTCCTGTATATGGGGATGGACCATTCCTGAGCTTGGAGGAGGTGGTCCCTGAAAATCAACCACAATGATGGACTCTCCCAAAAGCAGTGAAAAGCCCATCAATACCCAGGGTAGTAATGGGGCTTGAAAAATGAGAAGACCAAAAAGTTCATATGGACATAGGGATTCCTGCAGCTCCATTACACTAGTACTATTGTGAATGCCTGGCCCAAGAAAATCATTGGTGCAGGTAAGCTTGGGGCTTTGTCTCGATGGGGAGTTGGAGAAGATCCAGGTGATCTCTCTCCTCATCTCTTTTGCTGCACAGTCTGCAGGGGTCCTCGTGCAGCTCCCTTGCTTGGTGACCTGTGGGCAGGGAGCCCATGTCCCTTGCCCAGCCTATCTGAGATCACCAGGCATCCCTGCAGCCCATCCTGCAGAGCCGTGTCCTCCCTCGGGAGCTCTGGCTGAGGGCTCTGAAGTGTCAGGCATAGCTGCTCCTGGCGGTGCTGGTTACCCCATCCTGCAGCATGTCACCACTGTTGCAGAGCCCATGCATGCTACTCTCAGCACAGTGCCTGGTCCCTGCTGTGCACACTGCTGCACACACTGCTGCACACACTGCTCCATCTGTGCTCAGGGCTGCAGGGACAGCCTGAGTAGGGATCTCTCTGGCAGGTGCAAGGGAGAAAGAGCGCTCGATGCTCCCTGATCAGGATTCAGCTGGTAACAAAGCCCAAAGCACCTTTGGATCAGGAATAGCTGGCAGAGCTCGTTAGAGGCTGCCAGAGCTTGTGAGAAGTCACAGCCTCCTGTTGCTACCTACCCTTTCCTGGTGGCAGCAGGCACCTTGATGTTCCTCAGATAGTTCAGGTAATCAGTGGCCTACAGACTTTCAAACATTAGTCTAATATTTTAGCCAACTCTATTTCCACTGGGTTCAGTCCTTTGCCCTCCTTTAAAGCTTTGTGGGAGCCACGTCCTGCTTGAAGATTTCTTTCCTTGAGTTGCTAATAGATTCTAAATTGGGCAACAGGCTACGCTGCCATCAGCTGGAATTTGATGAGCAATAGGATAAAAGACCATATGATGTGATTTTTAGTAATAGGAGGAGCTGCATGTGAGGGCTTGGGCAGACCCTCCCAACCCCATAGCCCAGCTCCTGCCCCAGCTTCTATTTAAAAAAAAACCCATTCCTTAATTCAAATAGAAACACAAATTTCAAAAAATATTTTTGAAATAAATTATTTTTGCCTAAGCAGGAGACAAAGCTTGCTCCCTAGCTGAGCTCCCCTCACTCTCCTAAGTTTTGTGAAATGCAGCTGGGAGCTGGCATCATTCTGGCACACACAGTTATGGTGAATTATACCCACAGGAGGACTCGAGGGGAAGAGGCTCCTCTCTGGAAATTACAGGTGCTGCCAGTTTGAAGGGTTGTCTTGGGAAGAAACAAGGAAGCAAACGTCGCATCTCACCCTTCTTCTTATGTACCTCTACCAGACCCCAGCCCTCAGTTTGGAAGAGACTGGTACAAAAGGAAGAAGTGAAGACTTGATTTCCCTTGGCTTTTTGGTTTCAGTGGGACAGGACAGGGTAAAGCCATGGCAGATTTTGCTCATACTTTCATGGGAGCCTGAGGAACATTAGGCGGAGGGAGATAAGCAGCTGAGGCCTACAAAGTGCCAAATAGTTTAGATAATGCTGCTATGCATTGCTGCTGCTAGGTAACACTGATGATAACTTTCATTCTGAGGACATACATGAAGGTTAAATAAGCGCCTTAACAGACTAAATAAATGAACCTTTTGGACAAATATCTAAGCAAATATATGTTCGTACTTATATTTTTTTCTATTGTCCCTTTTTATTCATCATGTTGTGTTTTACTTTCGTGGCATTTAAAAAAAATTCTACTAAATCTCTTACACTTCTGTTTAACTGAATTTTGTTCTAATTGCCCATGAACTACATGTGAAAAGGAGCTGCATTTCTATATTTTTTTCGGTTAAATACAGCTGTGAGCTGAAAAAAAACCCAAAACCAAGAAAGGCATGAAGCCACACATGTCCAGATTATTTGGTCAAAAGCAAAGTCCACCACTGTAGCTTTGCTGATTCATTTCCTCCGAGATTTTTCTGACTAAAAAAATATTTGGGTATCAATGACACACACAAGGGTAGCTGGCGTTCCCCTTGGCACTGAGCATGAAGGGCAGCAGAAAGGACAATTTTAAGCCAACTTCGTGCTCTCCGACGCTTTGGAGCTCCAACCTATGCCCTGCTACAACAGTCCCTGAAGGGATTCAAACAGCTGAGAATAGCCAAAGCCACCACCGGGCTCTGAAACGTCCTCTCTGCTGGTGACTGTCCTCCTCTGCCGGAGGAGGGTAGAAGTGCCCTAAACCACCTGAGGCGCCAGGCTCTGATGGTTGCGTCCACCTGCTCCAGTGGTATCACCTCATCATCCCTGTGAAACCCAGGTCCTTGTTGGGGTGGGATGGGTAGACTGTCAGGGAGCACAGCCAGGATTACACCTTCTTTCAGGTGCACAAAACACCTTGCCATACAAAACTGACCCTACAGATGCACGCTGGTGACAACAGGCGGCTTCCCTGGGTGAGAGCTGCTTGCCTGGAAGCCTGGGACTGGGCTTAGCTTCCCCCCTACTAAGTTCCCAAGGTGATACCATGCATCCGACCCATCCCAGGGCAAGAGAGATGAGAACACAACATTTTTCTATTGCTGGATCCATTACACACCCAATGCAGGCAATTAACATTCAGGAGTAATCTTACTTTTTAGGATTAACCCATTCCTCTGCCCTGGGGTCTTGATTCTTGTGCAGAGCCACGCAGCACTGATACATATTATTTCTGGCTACTCCTTCTCTTTTATGGAGTCCTAAATAAGACTTGATTTCATGAGTTCACATCCCAGGCTGACAGGAATGGAGATTTTTTTACTGAGCTTTGATTTGACATTATGATGCAGGGTATCTTCTGTGTGACATTCAGTTTTCTTCTTGTTTGCGCTGTCTGTCCCTCAGGATTTTCTAACACGATTTGAAATTTCTTTCCCTCCTTTAGCATGAGAACACACAGGTTAGAGACAAATAAGATTCATCTGAACTGTTTTTAAAATAAACGATGTGAACCTAGCTACTTTTCCCTTATTCACGTGAGCAGCCATGCTGACCTCAAGGGCTTTGCTTGCACGGGTAAGTGTTGCTCATGTGAATAAGCACAGCACAGTCCTCTGCTGTAAGTGGAAGCAGGGAAATTCAGCATCTATTTGGATACGGTTTTCTGTGTTCAGTGAGGGCTGACTCCATTACACAGCAAACAGACAGGCACGCACAGCTACACGATTTTGTGCGACAAACACAAAGACCAGAAGGCCACCGCAGTCTCCTAAGCCATTTCTGCTTTTGTGGCAAACCTCCTCTGAAGGGTACACATTGACTCGTTACCTTGTGGACTCCTGCTTGTAGATGTCGATGATGTTCTCCACCAGCAGGTTCCTCTGCAGCCCGTAGACGCCGTGCCGGTCGAGGACCACTTCGTGCCTGCAGGAGGGACAGCGAAAGCGGCCTCCCGACGCCACGGTTGTGCCTCCCCTGGTCGGCAGGTAGGGGTTGGAGGCCTGCTCTTGCCAAGCAGCACAAGGAGAGGTGAGTAAGGCCATGCAAAACCATGAAGGCCTCTTTCAAAAGCACTGGGGCAAAAACATGCTTGTAGCAAACCATTTGTCAACATGCCTAAGGAAAGGGTAGGTCCAACAAGCCGCCCCCAGGAAAGCGCCTGGTGATTGCAGGGTGAGGGGCCGGTTCCTCAGCTCACACGCGGGGCCGCGTCCCCGCAGCTAACAGGTGACACTTTAATCTGCTACGAGCTCAGCCCCGGCCCCCACAGACACCCAACAAGACTCCCCCCACACCCCCCCAGTCTTACTGATTGTTAAAAGCAATTCACCGAAATGTGTAAAAATCTGCTTTTCCATTCATTTCAGCCGGTGCCGCTTGGGAAGCAGAGCTTTCTGCGGGAGGAAACCTACCTGGAAAATGTCGCTGGCGCATTTCCGACAGAGGTTGTGCTGACAGGGCAGGATGACCACAGGCTTGGTGAACATCTCCAGGCAGATGGGGCAAATCAGCTGTTTCTCCAGGTTATCCATGGTTTGCTGCTCTTTGGAGAAGGACTTGTAGTTCAGGGAGGTGCTCATCCCTAGCTTTTCCAGGGTCATACGCTCAGGATCACGGCCTCGTGGAGGGGTTTCCAGGTTAATTTCCCTTGAAATAAGTCCAAGGCTGTGCTGTGATCAGAGGCTCTCTGGGTTGCTCTGGCCGGAGGACATTGTTTAAACGAGAGGCCGAAGGGAGCCGGGGCTGTTTTTAGCAGCGCAGCGTCACAAGATGCCATCCTGCCGTGCCCATATAAGCGCGTGAGAGGAGGACAGGCTGGGACAGGTGACGGCTGGCGGGGGGACGGGGGGGCGGCCGGCGGGGCCCTGGCTCTCCTCACTCGCACATGGCGGCCTTCGCCCCTTGAGAAGGAGGACGAGCGATAAGCAAACGCAATCCGCTCCCCCCCTTATCTCTGCATGGCGGCGGAGAGCGTAGGGCTGCCCCAATCTGCCCAGCCAGCCACACACTGCAGCCTAATAAATACTCTGTTTTGAGCAGGCAGCTGTGGCCGTGAGATGCAGGATGTAATTTTGCCCGTGTGTTTCAGCAGGCTCCAAGATCTTGCCTTTCCAAGGTGTGAAGCAGACACGGTTGCTGGAGAAGACAATAGCAGCGATGGCTGCGCCGGAGCTCAGACGCTTCAGGGCATAAACATGTCACCACCTTGAAAACCAGTTAAAAAAAATTGCCTGCCTATAACTGTGCTTAAGTTTCTTCCGGTACGATTTTTTTTTTTAGGAGCTGTAACATAAGAATCTAACACGACTATTCAAGCCATTAACTCCACAGCGGGTTAAATATGCACCAAAAACATTATTTGAATTTCATGATGAGGAAGAGACAGAAGAAATACAGTATGAAAGGCTTTCATTTGTACTGCTAGAGAATATGTTCTAATTGTATATGCTCTCTCTCCGCATAGTTTAATTCAAATAGATTTTAGTTTTGGGGACTGCTGTGTTTATATCTGTTTATTAGACACTGATATCCCTCTCAGCTTGGCACTTGTTCCAGAGTTATTTTTAAAATGACAATTTCCCAGATAATTTGTGGCATGTGATGCCTGATCTTAAGGGAAAGCCATCTGTGCTTCTACTTGCCAATAATTTATCACACAACTGTACAAGCAATAAATATCTCATCCTCAAATTTAAGCCAAAGTCCCTGCATGTACTGTATAAAATCACTTTGCCACTGTACTGTACATGTAATCAGAATATTGTCTTCTCTTTTAATCAATAACTACAATACTTTCTCTGTTAAGTGTCTTGTAGAACGCTCTCATGTTTATTCTACGTTATGACTGTATAGGGCTTGCATCTGAAATATGCTATAGAGCGGCTGCGTGAGTCCCCTATGCGTCCAGGGGCAGACCCCAACTCCAAATCAGGGCCCTTTATCCGCATGCAACACCGGTCTGGAAACTGTGCACTTCAGGGAAATACAAAAGTGAAGATTTTCATTGATTTCCTCATGAAAATGAATACTATTCTCTGCATGCAATGGCAATGAATCACATTAAATTAAATGTACAATTGACTATTTTATTTTCAATGCCTTGCTACTTTTTAAGTGTTTGGGTGAAATCCTGTACCTATTTGCAGCCCACTGAGCTGGAATTTCCCCTACAGAAACATACACATTTGTCAGCAGTCACATAAAAACAAATATACTTTTCTGAAGTCTTGCATTGATGGGAAATTTGTGAAAGCTTAGTTAAACCCATTTGAAATCATGCCTTTTCTTCGACTGCCTAGTGCAGACAAGAGCCCAGAGCTGAGCGGGAAAAGCTGCTCCGGCAGCTGAGCCGTGGACAGCTGGGGCTTTGGCAGGGCCGGCGGGGAGCCTTTCCTGGCAGCAGCGAGAAGATATTTCTCTTCTTCCCCTCCCTTCTGTGGCCGGGTCAGAGGTGACTTTCGCATCTGGAGGAATTTGAACGCCTCATTCCTACCCTCCTAACTCTGAGTCAGCTGCCCCTTGCGCATCAAAACCTCCTTTAATAAGGGGCTTTGAATTTGATGAGGAAAGCTGTCCTCACCTGGTGAGGCAGGCACTTCCACCTCGCTGCACAGGCAGAAACAGAGAAAGCCTGGGAGGAAAAGCTGAAGGTTAGAAATGTCAGTGCACAGAAACACCTGCATATGGTGATGTAGGGAAGGGGGTGTTCATGGCATGGAAACAACCTGGGGGATCGTGCCGCTGTGCTGGCCCTTTGGACAATGAACCGAGGCATGTCTCAGGGTGTAATGTGCCTCTGGGATGTAATTCTGCTGAATTTATACTTACCTGTGGTAGCCCACAGAAGCCTTCTGTTAACAGGCTGAGTGTGACACCTGATGCACCTGCAGAGGACATCTGATGGCAACAAGGTGAGGGACAATCTGCTGCTGGTTTTTCCCTTTCTGTGTGTTGAAGCACGCTAACATGGAACAGATAATAAGCAGCACAACCACAAAAAGGAGCTGACAAAACAAAGATAAACCCACCTTCTGCAGCCAGGCCTAAGCTGAAATGTTTTTCTGGCAGTAATATGTAGTTCAAACACGTGAAAAATTAGTACAGGTTGTTCTGTCAAGGTATGACAAACCACAGCAGTGATTCCTAGGTAAAGAAATGTGGAGGCTCGACTGCGCTTGCCTGCCACCACCCCACTTCCCACCTGTTATCAGGGATGAGCGAGCACCCTGCCACCCCTGCCACTCAGCCCAGGTGGGCCTAAAGCAGGTGGGCAGCTGCCCATCGTCCCCTGGGCAGGGATTGACACCTGCCCCCACCCCACTGCCTCCAGCAGCTCTCTGCACTCCTGAGGCTGCCGGGGCTCACCCGAGGGCTTTGGGTGAGAGCTCAACTGCTGGAAGAGGACAAGGCTGGTAGGCACCCTTGCGGGGCAAGAGAGGGGAGTGGCCACCGCCGCTGTGCGGGGGGACCCCCGGACCCACCTGCCTGTCTCCCCCCCCAGCTTTGCCCTGCCTTGCTCACCTCTGGCGAGAAGTCCTGGCTGCCCGAGAAATACAACATCCTAACAAAAATGAGGCTGCTGCCTCCATTTCTGCCCACCCAAATGTAAGATTTAGAGTAAAATGACAATACAGTGTTCCCCTCTCCCCACTCCTGCTAACTGCATGTTGTTTTGACTGCAAATATTTGCATTTTTAGCCAAGCATCCCTGGAGGGGGCAGAAGGGTGGCTCTCCACCCATCTCACCTTTCATCTATGCCCATTTACCCTGCAGTGAGCGGTCCTCAGCAGCAGATTGTGAGTACTGGCATTCCCACCTACAGCAGGCGTGTTGCAGAAACGCAAATTTCACTTACATTTGCAACAACTTGCTAAGCAGATGAGCCAGCTATAAGATGAAGCCCTTCCACCTATACAAGTGCGAACTGCAAATGGTATCTTGCATTTCATGATTTTATTGTGATCACTAAGCATCTCATGATAAATACTGAAACTACCCTTGTACGTGACTCAATTTATGCAGCAGAAGAGCCTTTGCAACAGACACAAGTGCTTTCAAAAACAGTTGCCTTTTGAGACTGACATTTTTCCACTCAACATATGTATTCGTCTTTGCGTACCTCATATGTGGTCAGTATTTGGACACCTTCTAAAAACAATCTGAGAGACGGTTTCAGATCTCCAGGAAAACAAGGACCAGCACAGGAGCTAATGACATCTTCTGAAATTTCCTTTTGCCCATGCAAAATCACAGCAGCACAGGCAAGCTCAAAGCATTTCTAAGGCTGAGTCACTGGGAGCACATCAAATGTGCAGGAGCACAGGATTTCAGGGACAAGGTACAAAGACTAGTCAGAGGGATGATGTCTGCCCTTTTCTTTCGAACAGGGGATGGGCACTGACCTGAGCTGAATCACGCTCAAAAGCAGCCTTCTCTGGGCTTGTCCATGCTCAAGGAGCTTCCATGGTTTGCAGCAAACAGACAAAAACATGTGATAAATGGGCAGATGCACTACATTATCATTTCTGTTTCAGATTCATCAGCAGTATCAACATAAATTATAGCAGACAAACCTCAGAGATTTGGATTAAAAGACCCTGAAACAGGGAGAGTCTGTGAATGACCGCCATCGGGGAGTCACCTCTGTGTGCTGTGGCTCTGCTGCTGGCGGGACACCAAGCTATGGTGTTGCTGCTCCTGGCTGCCTGCCTGGGAGAAGGAGGGTCCTGTGGCTTCCTGCTGCCCTACAGCAGTGCCAGCAGGCCAGTGTGGACCCGAGTGTCACCTGGCTTTAGGGGCCACAGGGAAACAGAAAACCCTCCCAACAGAAAGGTGGTTTCCTCACAGTCCTCGACATCAGGATGAGAAATGGTGCTTGGGCCATACCCTTCAGGGAGGCAGGGCAACCCTGAACGGTGATTAAGACGAGGCGTTTATCATCTTCCCTGCAATTACCTGTATTCTCAAAAGCCTCAAAATCAGTGAGCCTGAAAAGACAGGCTGCCAGTGCTGTGGAATAACAAACATGAGATTAGCGGTTCAGCATCTCCCTGAGCAATACACAACTTTACAAGCCCAGAGATTCCCAAACCCTCATCCCCTCAACACATTACTGCTAGAAAGAGATCTACATTTCACATGCAAGGCATAAAAGTATGCCCAAAGCACTGCATGGAGGAAGCACTGCATGTGGGGAAGAAATAGTCCCGCACTACTGCCTACCTAAAAATAGGTCCTCTCCAGGGCTAGGGACAAGTTTCACAGATAACAGGCACAGGCTTGCTTTTCCACACACCCAAATATGCCCTGCAGTGAGAATTAGACATGAAGGAAGGAAGGATATAAATAAAACAAAACCAGTTAGAAAAATGGGAGAACACACCAGTTAGAAAAGTGGGAGAATCCCGCTTCCCATGGGAGAGTAAGCGACCAAGTGCTTTACTATTTTAGCGCACCTTTTCAAATGCAGCCCTGACCCTTTCCCCTCTACTTTGCTATCACTGCGTCCCATGGGAGCTTGTTTGTAAATCATCGCTACATGTCTCCCCTGCTAGCAGAGAGGAAGAAATGGTGGCTCCTCCCCGAGTTCCTGCGTTTTATGGAATAACACTGGTGTTTAGTTCTGGGTTAGCAACGGAGGAGTCGGTGCTGTGGCAGCGGGGCTGGACACAGGTGGCACAGCTGGGGCAGTGCTACCAGAATTTAAGGAAAAGGCGACTGCAGAGTTTTAACCGTAGAAATTTTGAGTGGGGGACAGATTTGATTTCTGTCTGGCCTTAACAGGCCATAGCGCCCCCATTTAAACCCCACTGCCACAACCCCAGCTCTGTCATTAGGAAAAGAGAGTGATGTTCAATAGAGAAGCGACTTGCATTTCACAGCACAGATCCAGTTCAGGCTTCCCAGCTGGCGTCAGCTCATCACTTTGCAGAGATACAGCCCTGTCCCAGTGTCACATTTCTCCCCAGCCTTGGTCTGCTCAACATAAGCCACTCTTGATGCTATTTCAGTATGCCCCCTCCATAGCTCAGCCGGCAGAGGAGAGAATCGCAGGTATTTTTTTCTCCAGGACAATGCTGAGGTCTGTAGTTCAACGGAGGGACTGGTTTTAAGGTTATACTCAGCACATGACTTCACACCATGTCAGAGATTTGCTGAGACTCTGTCCCAGCTCCCTAGGCTGGTCTAGGTTATGTTTTCATCCATCCCCATCTTGAGGGTCATTCCTCCAGGACAGAATAGAGATTCAGTGCTGGAAGATAAAGGATCAAACATTATGGTATTACAGCTAAACAAAAATACTATGTGTGGGGGCAGGAAGGTTTTCACAGAGCAAGGCATTACCTGAACCAGTCAAGCACCTGCTTAGCATGTGACTGGTGGCAGAGGTGGTACCTCTGTCCTTTAGCTTTTTTTCCAAACTCCTATGTTTTCCTTTCTTGTGTTCCTTTGTCCTGTAAATGCTCCTTAGGAGTATAGCGAAACCAGCATGACTGTTCATTTCTGAGTGCCAGTGCCTTTTTTTTTTTTCTGAAAGTCAGATTAGAAGAGCAAGTTTGCCTTTTGGCCATTTTCCAGCCAAGTTCTTTCCCCCCACTCCCCCACGTGATATTCATGTGAGTGTAGGGGAGCACAATGCATGAGAGAGAGATGCAGGTGTTTGCAAGGACAACAACAGCTGGAAATGCCTTCAAGCTGAGCAGGAGTTGAATGAATGCACTTTAAGCTATGATCAGGGATGCCATCCGCCGTGACATTGTGTTCATTGTACCAAGCAGCAGTCTATTAGATTAACGTCCTTTTGAATTATCACTTTAGGAAGCATCTCAAGCATGCTGGCCCATGTCCACATGCGCAGTGTCGTGCCCCCCTCTCCCATCAGGCTGTTTCCCAGGAGTCAGCCTTTCTGATTCTGGCTGAGTTTAGGGAATGCAAGGAAAGAAACGGCAGACAGAAAGTCCTTTGGCCACAAAACAACTCAGATTTCGGGTGCCTCTTCAAAAGTTTTGACCTTGCCACTGAAGGGTCAGCTTGCAGTAAAATTTTTGTTTTGCACGGAAAGCCAGGGTCAGGCTGCCTGAGGATGCACTTCTCTCACCGTGAAGTCCTACACCCTTGCAGTCAGGGTTGAGCAATACGAACAAGTAGTTCATGGCAGCAAACTGCATCACAGTAATCTGTTACCATGATCTGGGGAGAAGACAAAGAGTTTGGGGCTCTCTCTCTCCCCTCCCCCCCCATTCTCCCCCTGCCTCCACCTCACCTAGCCAAGCACAGCCTGTCCCCAGCCCGGAGGGTGACTCCCAGTGACCCCAGACATCAGCAGGGAGGGAGGCTGCTCTGGCGCTGTGTGCAAAGGAAGGAGTGCTGCTGTCAGCTGGCAACACCTGGCCTCCCTTGTCCTACCTCTGTGGTCAAGAAGCTGGAAAAACAGGGCACCGCCAACCCCATACCCCTCTCCCACAGCCACCCTTTGGATCAGGAGAAGGCAGCTGGGGGAGAAGACGGGCATGTGCGGGGCGTAGGGAGGGCTGGGATGTGGTGGCGAAGCAGAGCACGGGATTGGTGCCAGAGCTGCTGTGCATTTCTGTTATCACAGCACTTAGAGTTATGTTGCTAGTGAAGCACATGGGCGACTGCATGTAGTCTGCAAGAAAGAAGAGGTGGTGCAACAAAGTTGGTCCTCTGATAGATCTGCTTGTTGCGAGTTTTGCCTCCTCATATCACTTGTGTCGCTGTTTTTCTAGTGCCATGGGGTCTGATCTCCCTCATCTCTGCCCCGTTGCAGGTGTGCAGGGAATCTTACTTCGGGGAAACCTTGGGAGGTGACAAGCTGGAGCAGTACACAGCATGTTTCTGCTGCTTCTGATAATCCCAAAGACTGTAATGCAAACATGAAAGTGGTCATAATAGATTTATGTATGAGTAGACTACAAATCACATCTCTTCCAGTTACCTACGTAGTATGGCCTTGGTGCTATTTCCATCCCTAATCATTGCTATGAAGCACTTCACAGCAAGGCAACAGCTTTGCAGCAGCATCTCTTTGTGCAGAAATTTGTATTCAAGGTGCCTTTTAGGCCTTGGTTCCCCATATCCCAGAGTGATGTGTCTTCCACTTGCCATCACGCTGCTGGGACTGGGGTCACTGTGGGACCCTGCTGGGAGTCAGTCTCAGGACTGCATCTCATCCTTTGACAGCTCAGCTCCCAGGGTGGAGGGCTGTGGTGCTTTCAGGGTAATCCTTAATCACTGGTTTAATTCCAACTCAAAGGAGAGGGGGTTTTAGGGTGGGCAGAAAGCCTCTTGCTCATCACTGGGCTTCTTCTCCTACCCCCAACAGACACCATGAGGAACCTCAGGAGTCGAGCCTGGGGCCAATCTCCTATTCCACACCAAACAGCAGAGGATGCCTCTGCCATCCCTGACCTCTGCCAGAGGCACTCACCAGAGACCTCACTCCTGCAGCCAAGATGGGGCAGGCATGGCTATTGCTATCCTTTAACACTCTGGAGAACATGCTAAGGAGCCCGATGTGAGTCAGGTGGCCACAGGGTTACAGTTCACCGTAACCTTTAGCAAACAATGCCAGTGGGCAACCAGAAACACTGAAATCCCACTTAATCCAGGAGAGATGAAGCAAAAATGCAAATAAAATCATTTAGCCATGAAAAAGCCATTAATACCCATCCAAAATAGATAATATTTATGGAATACTTAAAAAAGCTAAGCAGACTCCTACCCTTACCCACCTAAACCGGCAAGACCTCTCACCTGTCACCGCTGGTATGCAGGTGATTGCCCTGAGAAGGTACAGTCCTTCCTTAAAAGCTTCCTCTGCAAGTCATGGCTCAGGTTGCATTCATTAGGGTGCTCCTAATATGTCCAGTCTCATAGCCAATTCCTTGGGCTCCTGGCAGACTTTAATCTAAAATGCATCCAGACTGGCTGCTCATTCCCAGGAACTGAAGTCAGCCATCGTTCACTTCCAGGGAAGTATAAACGTCTCTTTATCAAGCCAGGTGTCACCCAGTCAGGCATCACCTTCTTGCCTTGAAGAAGGTGACAACACTCCCATCCTTCCTCTGGTGACTTAACATGTTCCCGTGTGAAATGCTCTTTACGCTGACCCTCACAGGTTGCACCAGGCTGGAAATTGAGAAGTAAAGCATCTGAAGGGGCCAATGCGTAGAGCAGGAAGCTCCACCTTTTTCCATCTTGGTGATCCCATTTTCATCCTTTCCCTCACCTTTCCCTGGAAAGACAAGTCCTGTGAACCAAAGAGCAGCTTCCGCTTGTATGGGCAGAAACTGCTCCCCTTGCTCCTGATCTCGGCACCAGCTTGAAGCAAGACCTCCAAACCAAGGCTGACTAGGCGCACACACTTTGCCCTATGTCCACCAGAATAGTGATAGCAGGCAGGGCAAAGAAGAGATGTTTACATTATTGCAGAACAAAAAGTTTAAAAAAAAAGGAGAAAAAAAGAAAATGGTGGCATTCAGGCATCGAGCCAGTGCCTTTCCCATGACAGCACTCTGGCTGAGCACATGAGCCAAGGTATTGTTAGCTGGCCAGGTAATGCTGAAGGAATGAAATCATTCTAATTTTTGCCAAGAGGAAGGGCCAGCCCGTCTCCTGGATAGGGAAGGAATAGGAGGAGCTCCACGCTAAAGCGGTGGACCTCCCTCGAAAGGAAGAATTTGGTTTTTTAGGAGGAAATCAGACGTGAGAGGCGCTTTGCTCCCCCATGAGGAAATATTTCTTGGTCAACGCAGCCTGAGGTGTAAGGTGTGGAGGAAGGCAGGCTCTCTGCTCCTCACTGTGTCAGGAGAGCCTGCGGCAAAATGCCTGGATATGAGAGAATGGGCTTGCTGATATAATCTTCAAAGCCAGTAACTGAAGCCTGGTTTTCTCTCATTTCTCCACCTACCTCTCTTATAAGTTTATCTATCTTGGCAGCCGTGAGTAAATGTTTTTATTTGCTTTTTGTCTTAACCTGTCTTGAATTAAGCATGATTTCAGTGTAATTGGATACTAATGACTTGTTCCTTGCCAAAGGATGTGGTAAATCTCCACGTAGAGCTTGAGGCACCTTGCAAGCACTCTGGGTTGCCAGCTTGTTCTCTATAATATCCAAAGCATTACTGAATACGCCCTCCCTCAGCTGCAGGGCCCCGCTGGACCCACAATAACCAGGAGGGAAGAGGTGTCTCGTAGGGATGGGAGCAACCAGGAAGACCTGAATCCCAGGGTCTTCTGCGGGGTTTGTTGGAAGATTTATGGTTTGGTGAGAGAGCACGTGGTTCTTGCACCATGTGCTGACCAAGAAGACAGGAGAGATTCCCCCATCAGCCAGAACTGAACCAGCAACTTAAAGTTTGTAAAAAACTACATGTATTTGTAGCCTGCCTCACTGCCAGAAGAGCTATCAAAAGAACTTAGAAGCAGCCACCAAAGGTAGGCTTCACATAGCGTCAGGCACACCCGTCCTTCCCTTCTTGCCCACCCTTTTGTATCGCCCCTTCTTGTTTCCAGCTCTTACCTGTATTCATCCCCTCTCTGGGTCACCAGCCTGATTTCCCAGCTCTGGCTCCAGCTTCCTTCAGGCATGAGGATGGTTCCCTGCTTGACCAAGGTTTCACCTCGAATCATTATTCTTGGCTGCAGCCCTGTCCTGGGTTCAAGCAGGGCCCATCTCACTAGGACCTGCTTTCTGAATTGCAGGGCACCCCAACACAGCTGTTCTTGCATGCAGCACATGTTCCATTAGCCAAAACTGAGTGGCCTTGTTTGCTCAGAGCAATTCTGTTAGAAGTGCATGGAAATCTGAGAAACTACTCTTTTCTAACATCATCTCGAACATCATTGCAGCAGGGGTAACATCCCTGGGATCTCTGAGCGAATACATGGGAGCCCTCTATCCTGCTTGGCCCTGGCATGCACTGGATCATCTCTCTGGCTGCCAACTGGAGGAATAGGCGCAAGTCCAAGCTGCCCAACTAGAAAAAGGCACTACCGCCACCCCCGCAAACTCCCATTTGCAATTACATTCTTCCTGTTGTTATATGCCCACCAGCCATTTGGACACAGTCACCCCCTTTCATTCACTGTGGTTTTTCAAGATTAATTCAGGGGGAAAAACCAAAACCCATCTGCAAAAGAAGAGCTATTTGCAAGTCTCTGCTTATGAAGGAGCTGCTCCCCTCTGTGCTTACCCCTCTGCACTGGCCTGGGGCAATCAGGAGGAATTTGGCCTTGTCTTCACCACCCACATTACTAGCACCTGCAAAAAATAAAAAGAGCAAGAAGGAAAATGAAGAGATAATGGAAATTACAGATCGAAAGTGAGGTGTCTGTGGACGCAGACAGTGGCTCTACCTCTCACCTACTGGATAACTTCTGCACTTCTCACACCTCGCTCCCACTCCATGTCTTCTACTTCATTGTCTCAGCATGACACTCCTCCTTTGGGCTGCAGTTTGACAAGCAAGGCCAGCAGGACAGGTCAGCCTGTGCCTCTCCCCTTCTCACGCTGGCCCTGGCTTCAGGGTCTGGTCCCCTCGTTTGCACCAGCTGAGTGGATTCACCTCACTGACTGTTAGAAAATTACTTGCTGCTTTGCTGGATTATCAGGTTGGCTCAGGTGCTGGGAGTGACCACAGACCACCAGAGCAGTGACAAGGCAAGTTGTGTAGCTGAGCACAGCGGAGAAGAGGGGAGGAGAAGTGAGATCTTGTTACTTTGGAGCAAGGAGCTGCTAAACTGGCTCATCCTCCTTTCAAACTTCACCCTCAACATCCTCATTGTTATCCAGAACGTAATACCTTCAGTACCCCACAAGACGGTCCACGACTTGAAGGAGCGCTCACAAGCACGCCAAGCCAAAAGCCATCACTTATCACAGTAGTCTGGCAAAATCACCGCTGCTGAGGGACGTACGGTAGCAATGCGTGTTCAGATAGGGTTGGGGTGATTAACGTCTGTCTCCAACAGCTCCTGGCATTTTCCCTGGCAGCAGGTTAGGTGAATCCCATCCTGTTACTAAGGAATGGAAAGAAGAGTCATTCATGTTTTTCCATGCTCCCTAATGTCCAAAGCTGGCTAACTGTTGGGTGGGGTTTTTTTGTTTTTTTTTTTTTTTTGTTTGTTTGCCTAATGAAGCTAGGGCTAAATATACAGAGCTTGTTTTCGGTAGCCAGGCTCTCTCTGGTACAGACCTGTTTATGAAAGCCTGAATGGACAAGTGTCAGGCCAGAAATCAACCAGCAATCAAAGGCTATCATCAGAAACAACCCAGCAGCTCACTGGCACCCAGGTTATTATCAGTGACGGGCCAACACGTTTGCCTGCTGTAAGGTCAGTGAAGGGCTCAGAAAAGCAGGCAGCAGGCATCACCATGAAGTCCTGAAGCTGAATCCAAAATCTTACTGATCTGTGAGGTGTTCCCTGGCTCTCTCTGGAAAAGCAAAACTTACTTTGCATCTGATTGACAAGGAAAAACTGGAAAACAAGTTCTGGGATGTTGTGGCCATTGCGGAGCATAACAAGTGACCAAGACCACAGCCACCGGGGCACTGGTCTCCTTCCCGAAGCACCAACATGGTGCTTTGTATGGATTCAAAGGCAAAGGCCATCTTGGCAGTACAAAGAGAATTGTCTGAGCTGCAGGAAGAAAATACCGGGTACAGACCAAGAGTAACTCAGAGCTTGGGGCAGGAACTAACATGCAGGCGTGAGTCAGGCACGTCGCAACGGGAGAGGCATTAGTGTGACAGTGGAGTGGGGGTTAGCTGGAAGACAAGGTGCTGATGCTATCTTGGTACCTTCAGAGCTGCCCTTATCCCTCTGAACAGATCAGCTCTGCACAACACCACACAGCCCATCCCAGCCCTGCAGGCTTTGTCTGTCTGCTTTGGGGTCCTTACGCAGAGGCAGGACCAAGCATGGGGTGAAGGCTACAAGGCTCTTCTGCTGCAGCATGGTGGAAGCAGAGGCAGATCCCACCTCTTCCTCCCAGCAGCTGGGATTCCTCCCAGACACCACGGGAGCAGATGGGCTCTGCTGGCCCCAGGGGCTGCCAGGGTTTGGGGGAACAGTTTATGAGCGAAGGGGCATGACACAACTCCCAGCATTTGGGAACTGGATGATATTACGATGTTTTTCTTTTTTCCTTTCGGCATAGATACTGCAGTAGGTGACACGATGTGACTTGTTCCCAGCTTGTACTTGCAGAGCTCTTCATCACGGTGGAGCAACATCAGATACGGAGCTTGGACCCAGATGACGGTGGGAACGTGGGATTTCCACTGCACAACCTCCACCCGCTGCTGGAGAATTTCGGCTCTGGTCCCGTCCGTCCGTCGT
>WAAD01009661.1:0-20236 GCA_013389945.1 Fregata magnificens | reverse complement strand
TAGGTTCGACTCCTGCCTGGCTCGCGTGCCTTTTGGTGCCTCGGTTCGCCTCGCCACGCCGCGTTTTCGCTCGCCCGCGGAGAGGAAAACTGAGGAGGCCTGGCCTCTCTCCCTCCCCAGCGGGCTCTGCGGGGGTGGGCACCAAACCCCCCCCACGTTTACATAGAAACTCACAGAGCACAGCGCCCTTAGATGTGCCCCTTTTTTCCTGCTAAATAGACATCTCCCAAGTTATATATATTCCCCAGAAAGTGTTCCAGATATGACTCCCAATGACCGTTAACGTGAGCGTGAGCAACAAGCGGAAAAATGAGCGTCTCGAGGACTTTGCGTGACACGGTGGGCTGCCCTTTCCTTGTGCCGCCTGGCGCCTGTCTGCACATCCTTGTATCGCGACCGTCACCAGCGCCGTCCACAGACACAGCAAAATAAAGGATGGCGATTCCAAACGTCAGCAGCACTAATGAGCTGCCCGGGTTATTTATTCATAACGACATGAACCACTTTTTATAGTAAAGTTGCACTGAATCCACAGATTGCGGCTACTCTGAAGCTGTGGAGTGTTCTTAGATCTAATCGTTGGGGATGCCTCCCTCGCCCTCCTGGTTGCAAGCTGTTCTTTACACGCTGCACAGCCTTTACGTATGCCAAAAATGGGTTTTTGCAAAATCACACACTTTTCATCCAGCTGCACAACCAGGATGCTCTCGCACTTCTCAAGACTAATGGATTATCACTATGAAAGTAATAGTCTTCGTCACGGCAGCGTTGCTTGCTGCCTTCAGAGACCTCATGGTTATTTTCCATGATGTCGTTTGTAAGACTGACTGTACTGTGTCAGGCCAATGATGGGCACACCGCTCCTCTGCTAGGGCCGAAAGGATTTTTCCCCGTGTAATTTACTGGTGCGTTAATTGGGTTAATTTGTTGGCACAGTTAATGTGTTTGACGAGATGCGTATTTAGACCGTTTGAAAAGTTTAAGCCTCGATGGTGTTTTACCGTTTCTACTGCTGTCATTTTTGCTTTGAGAGACAAAATAATCCAATGACGTGCCGGGCGCATAACCGGTGTTAAAAATGACGAGCTCAGATGAAATACGATCCCCCTCCGTGGGCGCCCAACAGCAACGGGAGGGGGATGAAAAACAAGTGCGAGCCAGGCAGGAGTCGAACCTACAATCTTCTGATCCGTAGTCAGACGCGTTATCCATTGCGCCACTGGCCCCGCGTTGCAACAGCTCCTCCTCGCTCTCCCCTGCACNGTAGAGCGGAGGACTGTAGAGGCGCTGCCCCGCGGGAATCCTTAGGTCGCTGGTTCGATTCCGGCTCGAAGGAGACGCAACATTTTTCCGCCCCCACCCACATGAAGCGCTTTACAAACAGCTTTTCTTTAACCATCTGCGGATGCGGTTGTTTTTCTCTAACAGACGGCACTGCAAACCGAGCCTCTTCTGCTGTGACTCGCTGACGTTCAGCAGGAGCTGTTGCTAGGGGAGCAGAGGACGCCTGCTGCGTGACTGCTGGCGCCTCGTTAATTTTTAAAGGAAAAAAGATGTATGTTGTTCTTACGGCAACTTACCACAAACCCTCACAAAGCAAGTTAGTGCAGGAGGATACCTGTTGAGATCCCTTCGCCTCATCGCAGTTAATTAGGATGTTGAAATTCTGGGGTTTTTTTTTTTTCCAAACCTCCTCTCCTCTCCCCAAAATGTCTAGACACTATTTTTCCGGAATAAGGAAGTAACTATACATTTACATGTATATGCCACAACAGGAATACATCTTCAGTTCCAGCCAGGTGATACTTAGCATGTGTTATCTCTCTCCACCAGCGGGAAATTGCGTGTCTTTACCAGCGTCCTTCTGAGATTATCTTATAGGTGTCGGCTACCACGCGGTTGTCCCATACTATCGCCTTCCCAACCCTGGGACGGGTGACACTGGCACAAAGGACTGAGTCTTCTTGTATGAAACTCCTGTACCCGTTCATCCCTCTCAAAGTGAAAGGAGATAGATGCTGGATGTGATGATTTAGCTGACTTCAGTTCACGGGGAGGAGGAAGGGGATTACTCTCATCTGCGGTCTTTCTCCCGGCTTTGTAACAGCACAATGAACATTTTCCTTTCCATAGAAAATGATAGCACAGAAAAAGAAATCAGTGATTTTAACTGTGCTCGGTTTTGCATGCTTCGTAATTTTTCTTTAATGATTTTATTCTAAAAAGAGGCAAAAATGTAATTAATTTTGACTGAAATCATACCCATACTTTGGGTATTAATTCTTAGGGAAGGTAAGCAATGAAATTAAATGACATACAATTATGTTTGATGTTTTTTGGATTAAGCAGGGTGGTTTATCCTATGAACTTGTTGTGGGGAGAAAAAGTGCACAGACTACCTAAATAACTGGCTATGTTGATGGTAGGCCTAAATCTTCTATGATTTTTCTGCCATTCAGTATTTTGAGTGAGTCTGGGTATGAGTTACTATCTAAGCATGCAAAAGGACAGCTCTTTGAGAATACATCCAGCCAAAACAGTTGCCCCTTGTCCATTTTTCAAATGCTTGGGCTTCTGTGGTCACAGAGACTAGATACCATCCTAGTGAGAAATATTCCTGTCCCGTAGCAGGCCCAGACTATCTGGCACTCTGCGCTGGCTCTTGGACAGCTGCAAAACCCCTGGGTGAGATGCCAGCCCCAGGGAAGTTGGTGGGACATCTGCCATTGTCCTCAGCAGCGTCACGGTTTCAGTCTCTGCACACACCCTTTGCTGGGGAAAACCATTCCATATAGGAACTGATGCCAGTAAAACTAGTGTTATATCATGTCATCACACTGCTGAATTTTTTTATGTAGACAAGCATTCTGCATTAGGTAAAGGATTTGCAATGTGCGGCTATAGCTCTGGCTGCTTTGCATAGGTAGGTGCATCTGCTGCAATCCAAGACCGAGTTCCTCTTTGGGGAAACCCTGAGTTGCCGCTTGCCACTTGTCGGGGTACAAAGCTGTAATTTTGGACAGCTGTCTCAACAGCTTTTCTAGCTGTTACCGGAATGAAGTTGTTGATAGTGTGGAAAAGTAAAGGGAGTGCTACAATTAATACATACAACCTTTATTAGTCAGAGTGGTTGACAGCAAAGGTAGATTTGAATATATAGTACTTTACATACAAATAAATGCAGCAAAACAGAACAAAATTTTGAGGATCCGTACGTTTTGAGAAGATTAATGGGCGTGCAACTGAACTTTACACAGAAACAGATCATGTAAGCACAGCTATGTTCACGACAGGAACTTCTCTGAAAACCAAACAAACGAGTAAAATTGCATTGAAGAGCTAAGTCCTGAAATCCTCATTCATCCTTTCTCCATGTGTCCTCAGAATAGCTAGTCCTGACAGCAGTGAGAGAGGCAAATGCTCTGGTACTCTGAAAACTAACTTTCCTCTTTGGAATTAAACCATGGGTTCAGACACTCAGGTTTTTAAGCTGCAAGTCCTGAAGAACCCACTCAGGGCCTTGGTCATTGGTTTGTTCTGAGGTTTTTGGCTAACGTTGTGGCTCTTCTGTACTGATCCTCATGTCAGGAAAAGGGCTTTGCAAACATGCGGCAGCTTGTCCATCTTTGCATCACACTGCGAGACAGTCACAAATCTTTCCCAAGAAAAATCTCTCATTTAGAAAGAGTGAATAAGAACCTCATGACTTACGGTACATCTCGGGCCCATGGAGATAATTTCCCTGATTTCAGTAAACTTTGGCTCTGGCCCATAGAGTGGGGTCCGGAGGGACATCGAAGGTGTTGCATTTGAAAAAATTTCCCAATTGCTTTTGCTAATCTGGGATTTACCTTTCCCTCCCTGGCTTTAGGCCTGATCTCTAGCTGTTGCTGAAATCAAGGGTGCAATTCTCAGTGACTTCCATGGGAGCAGGAGGAGGGATTTCACAGGGGAAAGGATTCCATGTATAATGTGTAGCTTTACACTAGACTTCTCTCCGAATGCCTTCTCCACCTCTGCTGGAAACAGTCATTACGTAGCATGTGCACACTTTCACAGTGAATGTCTCTGCCAGACAGTAAAACTTAAGAAATCACTTAGCCTGCAGATTTGTCACATACTACGTGCTCTCCCTACTCCTTCGCTGGGTGATAACATCTTACACCAGAGTGAACACCATGCAAAAGGGAATAGTGAGGAAAGCCAAAGGATGTGTGTGTGCGCACGTGCGTGCGCTGGGGCGAGTGGGTGCTGGCGTCCTCCAGCACGTACCCAGTGGGCTGCGCCTTGCCCGTCTCGCAGCACTAGCGCTCCAACGCACACACCGTCTGATCCAGCCACCCGGCTGGAAGATTTGCATCACTCGGCTGCCACTGGGAACGTGCCTTCTGGGGTCACGTCTCCACAGGGGCAGGATGGTGTCACCAGCTCCCCTCTCCTGGGACCACCGACATGGATGGGCACATCCCCCCAGCACCGCCGGGCAGGCAGGATGGTGGTCTGGATTTACGTATATATGAGTGGCCTCCAAAATTATTTGCAAGACGCAACTGAGGACAAAGAGGAGCCCATGGGTAGGAGGGGAGCGAGTGCCTGTCTGCAGCCCCAGCTGTGCCAGGACTTCCCCTCTTCTCTGAAGCAGAAAAATAGGGCTATTTCTGAGGGCAATGTGAGCGTTAGCTGGCCCCAGTGCCTGTGCCTGGAGAACAGCTATATAACCTGAACTGGAATTAATGGCTTTTAAAATGTCCATGTGTTATGGGAACTTTAAAGAAATGTTAAAAGTGCTATTTCTTGACTTTGCAGTTACAGCTAGTGCAATGAAACACACTCTTTTCCCATATATTTAGCTGCCACTGAATGACATTTGATGTGAAAGGTGAGAATAGAAGGAAGACAACTGCAGAATCCAATTTTAAGGAAGGGAATAACACTTTTGACTAGCTATATATTCACTGGTCTCTATAATTTTGTGGTACATTACGTCCCCCTTTGGACCGCAGCACTGTGATTAGAGGAGCAAAACCAACAAATGCATAGAACTGACAATGATCAACGTAACGTGATCGATAAAGAGAAGCTCAGCTAAGGCTTAAACTACTATGTCAAACCAGTGAAGTGATCAAGTTCAAGATCTCAGAGGTATTTCTTTAGCTCTTACAAATCAGAGGCCTAATTTCTTCATGCTTGCTTTAGCCACACCACACATACCTCCACTGACTTGTGCAGTGGTACACCTGAACGTACATCTCATTCCTACCTCTTTATTTAAAATCACGCCATGTGCTCTTAAAGGCCCTGTGCCTGGGGCAGAGGGGAGGACCCAGGCTCACCCCCATGAGCTGGGCTGTGAGGAGGACAGTCGCTCCTCTGCTGCTTGCCTGCCCTGCCAAGTCCTTGCTGCTCCCGCAGCCCCGGTGCCAGTGCTGGCATGATGGCTCCTAGCCCAGTGCCAGTGGGGCAGCGGGGCTGGCAGCCAGGGGCACGGTGGAATAAGCAAGCCAGCAGAAAGATGTTGGCTGGGGACCAATTTCCAGCACATTGCAGCTGCAGCTGGAGAAGCCGGGACCGTAGGCAGCAGGCCCGTCCAGGCTGGAATGGGGGAGCTTTGCCATGGGACTGTCACTGGCTACAGGGAGAGGAGAGAGGCTCTGGGGCAGCCCAGGACCAGCCTCCCCCCCCATAGGGTGTTTGCCCACCGTTTCCCAGGTTTGCAACTTATGCAGGGGAGGACCCAGCACCTATGTGTGCTTCTGGTGCTGGATGAGGCTCCTGGATTTGGAGTGACTTGCAGTGTAACCACCAGCAGAATGATCCCCAAGCACTTTGTCCTGGCTCAGGTTTATAATTGTCGGGGCTGGGCCCCAGCAAGCTGATAGCTGCTTTCCAAAAAGCACTTCCTCTCTGGGAAGGACAGCCCCATCTGCCTTGCCACTGACTTTCCCTCTGAGGTCTGCTAAAGAGCATTTCCAGGCCTCCCTCACAGGAACGTTTCACATCCAGCAAAACTGCCGCACACGAGGAACGTTCGCAGGGCAGGGAGAGGCGGAGCCGGTGTGTCTGGAGAGGGACTTGGGACTGTGTCTGGGAGGTGAAATCTCAGCTGAGGGCAGGGAGGAGAGCAATTATACCAAAGGGAGTATGGGTAGAGGGAAAGACCATGCCGAGCCTGGCAGTTTGAAGCCATGAGGGACCAGTGTGCTGGCCTGTAGAGCTCTGTGCTGGCCATAGGTATCTCCTTGCAGAGTGTAGATATCAACCTACTTGAAGTGGCCTAGAGGGAGATTCTGCCTTGATAGGAAATTACTCTCAGGTTACTCTCCATTAACTTAAAGACAACTACAAATACAGGCTGCACAGCTTATCATGGTTTTTTTCTTGCTGTGACACTCAGTGGGAAGCACCAACAGGTCGTGTTTGCCCGCTCTAGGAGTCTGTGTGATAGCTGCGATGGCTGTCCCCTATTAGCTGTGTCTTCTCAGTTGCATTAGTCGGCTGAAGCACGATAGGAGTTTCTCCATCTAAATTGGGGAGGGAGACAAAAAATACTTTAAAAATCCTTCACTTGCTACCAAAGTCAGATTTCTTGTTAGCACCACAACATTTCACCTGCTGATCTGGCTACGGCTTAATCTTGGCTTCTCAGGCATCTGCGTGCATACTGAAGAGGCAGCAATGCCCACACCGAGTCTACTAATACTCTTACTCCTTGTCCACATGTAATGGCAGATTTCTGGGTGACTATTGCTGTTGTTATTAAACTGGACATTAGCTGTTCCTGGTGCTTTGCAGAGACTGCAAGGTAAGGGTCCTTGCCTGTTCCAACTGCAAGTGCTTGTTCCTGCAAATGTCTGAATATAATGAGTGCCATTGTGAGTCAGCAAGTACTAACCTTGACAGCATTTGCGAGAACGGGCCAGAAATGAGTCTTGAAGAAGGCAAAGTTAACAGTGAAGAAAGAAGAGAGTTAAAAGGAAAAAAATGCGTGAGCAGTAATTTACTTGAGAGGGAAGAAATCATATCTATCCTGAAAGCCAGCTACTTAAATAAAAATGTTAAATTGCGTTTTGAAGTCTTATGTAATATATATACAATAGGATTTTGAGAATTACTGTTTTAATGAGCTTGGAACTGCCAAAACCTCATATTATCACTATATAAATCCTTACTGCTTTGTACTTTCTCATTCCATGCAGTTATGTGTTTGGTTTCCCAATATATCTGTAAAAAAAATGCATTTGTTGTAGAGTGGAGGAAAGTGCAGTCCTTACAGAGTTGCCTGATGGCTGTTGTGTTCCCTCTGATAATGAACAAGGTTTGGCTGCCCTTCTCCTGGGCCTCTTTCCAACCCACCATTTTTTTGGGGGGGAGGAGGGCACTCAAGACTCAGAGACTGACTTTTAAAGGTTCAGCTATCTCAGTGAAGTGTTTTCATATGAAAAATTTGGGACTATCTATATCTTGATGCTAGCACAGCCTTCACAGTAATTGAATACAAATGATGACTTTTTTTTTGCCAAATGACCGAATGTTCAGAAAAAACCCCCTCATCTGACATTTCCTCCTGTTTACATGACAGTTGATGGGATGAATCATGGGCAAAAGATGTAATGTACAGGAGTAACCTAACCCAGAGCAGGAATCTAATTGCATGCCATACGGCTTCCCCTCAGTGGGGGTAGAACAACTTTGATTCTGTCAAGGTGAAAGGCAAGAATGATTAAATGCCAAGCAGCTTCACTGTATGGGCAATTCCGTATTTAGACACAAGGTCAAAGACAGACATGTTTCATAACTTCTGAAAATATATGAGTAATTAATGCTTAGAGCTCAGCTCGGGCGCAGATTAGTTTGGCAGTTCCAATCCATTTTTAAGTTGCGATGTATTTTCTAGATTTCTGAGCAGCACTCCCTCCCACCCTCTGCTGCCTCAAAGTTGTTCATTTTAAGGAAGATCATTGATGGAGGGCAGAGGCTAGCAGTTCATTTTGCTGTGATACCCAGATGTGCAACAAGAGAATAGGACCCACTGCAAATCTGTCGCTTTGCTTCCAGCTGATCTGTAGACAGTTCTGAGCTGACACCTTCCCCAAGTATTTTGCTGCCCACATCCTTCTAAGATTTATGATGTTTCTTATCAGAACAGGGACCCATGGTATAATAAACTGTACAAATATAGCCTGCTAATGGAGAGCTGCAGAATGGAGGTGCGGCAGAATTCACAGTTTAAACTGCTTTCTATAGATAGCTCTTGCTCACTGTTCGCCTACATTGGTATCATATGGAGTGTGGAGGAGACAATGAAGTGCTAAAAACTTATTGCTTCTGAGTTGGGAAACTATTTTGTTATTCAGGTTCTTTTTTTCTTTTTCTTTTTTTTTTTTTCTCTCCCAGATTTCATTTTCTGTAAAACGAAAGTTGGTCTAGAGATGTTTTGCTTTGTTCTTGGGATGATAACCAAACAGGAGAGGGGAACAAACCTGCCAAACTGCTGGAGTGCATCATTACAGCCTGAAGGACCAAGGCAATCCAAATTCCAACGGCACCTCCTCTGGGACCACAAAAGTCAACAAAAGGTTTGCCATCGACTTCAGTGGAAGCAAAATCTGGCAACCTGCCCTGTGTGTGCAAGTGAAAATGATGAACTGTTGCATGCATCCGTGCTGCAGACAAGCGACTGATACTTCCTTCTGCCTGTGTATTTTTGCGGGTCACACATGACGTCATGGCATGATACCACAGATTACTCCACTTTACACTTTTTTAATGTCATATTTGATCTGAAACCCTAAAAATTGTGTTTAAAATGTAATAAACCAAATGTAATACTTACTTATTTTGGAAAGTGATCATCCATTGTACGTTAGGTGACAGTCCTCTGTGGTACAAATCAATAGACATGAGAAGAAGTCACTGTAACCTAAGTACAGGCCAGGCCTTGCAAATCCCTAAGTTCCTTTAGTTCTGATGGTCATGTTACCCATGGAAGTACATGCTGTAAAACAAATCTCTCACAGGAGATACTCAACTAGCTGAGCACTAGAACTAGTCGAATATATTTGAATAAAACTTTCTTCTAGAGGAATATGCCATTTTTTCAGAATTGAAGCCTTTCACATGATTGTGTTGATTTCAGTGACAACTCCCTTTGCTTTTACGTTTTAGTGAATGGATCACTGAATTTTTTGCCTCACATCTCTTTTTTTCCCCAATAATTATGTTTTATGGTATGTTAATTTGAGGAATGAAATCAACTGTGTATCACCTTAATTTTGTTAAGGAGAAATGTGAGGGACTCTGAAAATTATTACTGTTGTGCCAGGTCAAAAGGTGAAGTCTAAATCTTGACTCCCACAACATGCATATTGCCTCTTCTGTGCAGTACGGCTGGCTCCAAGCAGCTCCCACTGAGCACAGCAACAACTGGTGGAGACTCGCTCTCAGAGGTTTTTAGCATCAGGAATGCTGATGTTTTATCGATGTTGCATTCCTCAGAAAAGCAATGACTGACTACAAAATATTTGGATAAATTAAGTATGGCCTTAGCTTGAGAATCTACATTTTGACCTTTGCAAAAAAGTTCTGGCTAGCAATAATATAGATACTAGGGACAGCAGGAAGCAAAGAAATTAATTACCAGGTAGAATGCTCAGTCTGTGGGCAGAGGGCATGTGAAGAATTTGGATCCTAATAGGATTTCCTCTTCCAAAATGAAATTTGCTGCAGGAGTGATTACAGTTTGTTTCTGAATTACCTACAGGAGCATTTCTAATATTTACATAAAGGAAGCCATGAGTATTAATTTCTATGGCCCAACATTTGAAAATGTCTGGTGGAAAACCCCAATCTTTGCCATTCTAAGTCAGCTGCACCTTTTTGGCTGGCATCCCTAAACTTACTTGGGGAGGGGGGGGGAGAGGGAGGGAGGAAGTGCAGTTTGAGCTGGTTATCATTCATTTTTCTAAATGCAGTGTCTATTTTCCTTTCAGCTGCAGGAAAGATGCTCACATTATCCTCTGTCATGAAGTTTTTACTTTTATTCCTGATACGTTGCTCTCTTTTAATCTAATTTTAAAATATAGACAATTCTACTCTACTGAGGCAAGCTGGTTTTGATTGGTAGGAAAATGTAGCAAGACTGAAGAGAAGGGTAGGAAAGGTAGAAATATCTAGTTTTCTCCAGGCCCTACCTATATACTTAAGATTGTCTTCAAAATACTTAAAACATGTAATTCCACATTCTGTTAATTTTTCAGACTGGTACTTTACTAAACATTTTAAATTATTTTTAAAAATTGATATCTCAGTGAGACTTGGCGGGAGTAAAGGGACAGGAATATGGCCTAAAATTACTGAACACCAATAAATACCACCTGTGACGGAAGGAGGAAGAAATTTTTTTTCTGCCACTGGGGAATTTTGTGCTGGATTTTGAGAGGGAGCAAAATACCTGCCAAACTGCAAAAAAAGACAGAATTAAAAAATTCTTATCCTTCGAAGTTCCATCTTCATATTTCAAACTTGGCTTTGGAGTCATAGACCCATAAATATCAAGATCCATTTTAGATTTGCACTTTGCAGGTGCCTAATGTTGTAGAGTATATTACATTTTTTTCAAATAATGCATTGTGGTTATAAAGCTTTCACTAATAGTTTTTCTTGCCTTTGCAGAGACTTATCAAGTATCATCAATTTTTAAGCTGACTGTATTTACCTTGATACGCCTCTAGGCAAAACCAATTTAAAAACACCACCACACATTGGCATATCAGTTATATAAATAGCATTTGTTTCAACTACTACAAGTGTTTTGTTACATATTTAAGGAAGGGTAAATTTGTGTGAAAAGTTGGGAGGAAAAAAATCCTTCCTGCTAAGGGAACATGACATTTGCAATCTGGCAGTGCTAATTTAAGCATAATAAACGTAAGAATATAACAGCAT
Source organism: Fregata magnificens (assembly GCA_013389945.1). Classification (NCBI taxonomy): domain Eukaryota; kingdom Metazoa; phylum Chordata; class Aves; order Suliformes; family Fregatidae; genus Fregata; species Fregata magnificens. The sequence goes on along the minus strand of WAAD01009661.1, from coordinate 9,292 downwards.
AAGACCTTCCATAACAATGGAAGAGAAAAAGAGTGAGCTGACTGCTTAGGTCCTTCCTCATAAAAAAGCGTAATCCTAATTGTAGTTTATATAAATTTGCAACTGAAGAGTGGCCTAGGTCTTCCCCTGATACCTTCGCCTGTTATTGCTGGAGCAAGGATCATTGCTTCTCTCAGCCTGTCCTGCAAGCATCCAAATCCAACCAGTCTGAGATGTTTCTGCTTCCCCTGAAGATGAAGGCAAAACTCTGCTCCACTTCAGCAGATTAGGACAGGGCTCTTTGTTCAAAATATGTAACCCACGCTAGTGCCAAATTTGGAAATCACCACCATCATCCTTTGGTATAGTCAAAACCTGAGTGTGCAGCCGGGGGACGCAGCAAAGCCAAGAAAAGAGGGTGACCTGCTGCGAAGGGGGTCCTGCTGCCCCCAGCCCATGTTCCTGGCCGGGCGCTCTTGCACCCTTCTTTGAGCCGGCATTAGCACTTGGCCTGCCCCACCGTGAAGCATGGCAGGGAGTTAAACAGGCAGGGAACTACACACATTTTTGAGAAGATTAGTTTTCACCTGGATCATGTCCAAGATCTGGCTCCTGGTAAGGCAGTACAATTGCTACTGCCAGTGCAGAAGAGAGCAAGCAACTTGGGGGCGGGATGGGAGAGGGGCAGGACCGCGGCAGCTCCCATGCAAACTCTCTTAGGTTACTGCACAACCTTACTGTTGGAAACTTTGCATCTTTTCTTGAAGCTTTTTCTTGAATGGGTACAGTTGGCCCATCACAGTCAGTGATAAATTTTGCATGAATAAAAACTGAATGACAGCTTAGTCAGGCACATCGGATGTGGCGAGCACCAGTCCAGGCAGAGCCTAATCTATAAGTACAGGTTCTAGGATATGAAGCAATGTGGGCATGGGGGCTAGAGGGTGAACATCGTCTCTTAAGATGAGCCCTGAGACTTCTAACATTTAGGTGTCTCATAAGAGATACAGGAGATATTTAATAATTGGTGCCATAAGTTTAGTTTTTCATTAACACACAACTTGGGAAGTTCATCAAGTCATGGTGTTAGCTGGAGTGAATTGGCACGTCTCCACTGATGTCTGGAAGCAGCCTCAGGATCGTGAGCAGAACATCTGGCCTACAGGCTTTGAAGATTGTTTTGAACAGCTTTGCTGCACAGTAAGCCCCTATAATACACACCTCTTTCCATGTCGTTCTTAATTTGCTCTTCCAAATCTTCTGGAGACACACAAAACTCCTGCTCTTCCCCTTCAGGTGCTTTGGGTTTACACTTTCCACAGCAGCAGTTGAAGCAGCAGCAGAGGCAGCAGCAGAGGTAGCAGCCGGTCAGCAGGCCACAGACTGCAAACAGGCCCTGGGTTAAACACACAGCAGGAGGAAAACCCCGTGAGCAATGACCTTGTGGAGCTGGTGGATGTTCTTGCCAAGCCACTCTTGATCATCTTTGAAAGGTCATGGAGGACAGGAGAGATGCCTGAGGACTGGAGGACTGGAGGAAAGCAAATGTCACCCCAATCTTCAAAAAGGGGAAGAAGGAGGAACCAGGAAACTGTAGGACAGTCAGCCTTACCTCGATCCCCGGAAAGGTGATGGAACAGTTCATCCTGGAGGTCATCCCCAGGCATGCAGAGGAAAAGAAGGTTGTCAGAAGTAGTCAACATGGATTCACCAAGGGCAGATCATGCTTGACCAACCTGACAGCCTTCTATGANACGATACAAAACTGGGAGGAGTGGCTGATACGCCAGGAGGCTGTGCTGCCGTCCAGCGAGACCTGGACAGGCTGGAGAGCTGGGCCGAGGGGAACCGAATGAAATTCAACAAGAGCAAGTGTAAGGTCCTGCACCTGGGGAGGAACAACCCCATGCACCAGTAGAGGTTGGGGGTTGACCTGCTGGAAAGTAGCTCTGCTGAGAAGGACCTGGGAGTGCTGGTGGACGGCAAGTTGAGCATGAGCCAGCACTGTGCCCTTGTGGCCAAGGAGGCCAACGGTATCCTAGGGTGCATCAAAAGGAGTGTGGCCAGCAGGTCGAGGGAGGTTATCCTCCCCCTCTACTCCGCCCTAGTGAGGCCACATCTGGAGTACTGTGTCCAGTTCTGGGCTCCCCAGTTCAAGAAGGACAGGGAACTGCTGGAGCAAGTCCAGCGGAGAGCTACAAAGATGATCAGGGGACTGGAGCACCTCTCTTATGAGGAAAGGCTGAGAGACCTGCGTTCGTTCAGCCTGGAGAAGAGAAGGCTGAGGGGGCATCTTATCAATGCTTACAAATATCTAAAGGGTGGGTGTCAAGAGGATGGGGCCGGACTCTTTTTGGTGGTGCCCAACGACAGGACAAGGGGCAATGGGCACAAACTGGAACACAGGAAGTTCCACCTGAATACGCAAAAAAACTTCTTTACTGTGAGGGTGACCGAGCACTGGGACAGGCTGCCCAGAGAGGTTGTGGAGTCTCCTTCTCTGGAAATAGTCAAAACCCGCCTGGACGCGGTCCTGTACACCCTGCCCTAGGTGTGCCTGCTCAAGCAGCGGGGTTGGGCAAGATGATCTCCAGAGGTCCCTTCCAGCCCCTACCATTCTGTGATTCTGTGATTCTGTGACCTTCCTGAAACGCAGGGCAGCCTCTTACTGCTGAAGGCAGATTGTTGAAGGAACTCAAGTTCCCATGTGCTTGGAACTCAGAGGCGTCCATCCACTGGCCAAGTGCGTCAGCAACGGCCAGATCTTCCCGAGTCCTCCTCATCCACCAGCTCCTACTTGCCACTCAGGACTATGTCCGCAAAGAAGACACCAACCAACAGGCCCCCGCATGCTCAACTTTTGAAAGTCTGTCTTCAGCTGGCGGCCCTCAGAAAAAACTTCCAGGAGGCATGCAAAACCCCACCCACCTTAAAATGACTCATTTCCATCTTAAAAATGACTCATTTGCCCAAGTTCGTTTTCGCAAACACTTATTTACTGGCAAGTTCTTGTCAATAACAAAGCCGAGAGAAAAAGAAGCAAAGACCCAGATGCATCCCACATAACTTTAGGCACTGAACTAAGGCATCCAAATTAGGACTGTAGCCCCCGTGGGCTCCCCACATAGTCAATAGTAAGTTGAAAGCCATTCCAGAGGATGATTCAGCCTCGGGAGGATTTGAATTGCCCGTTGGGGGTGTCTCTCGCTTTCTCCCCATTAGCCTGTGCAGGAGCACACAGGTGACAACTCCTAAATTAGACTCCTCGGGATGTGGTTTCTTGATCTGGGGACTCGGGCAGCAAGAAGTTCCCACCCGCATCGCCCTCTGCTCACTCCTGTCCCTGTGGCACAAAGCGCGGAGGCTTCAGCAGAGCCAGCAGAACTGCCTGGGGTCGAGACCAGAGATCTCAGCCAGATTCAACAGCCAGAAAACTTTAATTTACAGAGCTTTTCTTCCTCCAGACCAGGTCACTGCCTGGGTTCACAGCACACCTCCACAGCTGCTTGCACTGGGGGCTGTGTGCCATGTTGCGGCAGTGGGATGGGGGGCTGCAGGAGGAGAGCCCTTAGGCTGGCATTGCCGCCCCATGCTCCATGGGTGCATGACGGCAGGATGGATCCAGGCCTGCACCGAGATGTTTGTGGCAAAGGAGAAACCTCCGCATGTCATCGTGGACATGGTGGTGTAAGAGTAAAGGAAAGCCAGTGATGATCCTGAAAGGGGAATCAAGGCTGATACGTGGAACATGTATGTAAAGCCAGCGCAGCTTTGTGACAACCAGCTACATATAAGTTAACCTGAAGGTAGAACCAGGCTTTAGCATTATAGTTATACAGTCTGCCCTTTACTAACTGTTTTTTATATTCATAAGAAAACATGCCACTGAGGAAGAAAGCAAGCACAAACATCAGGATATTGTCAAACTTTGGCAAGGAAGCTATGTAAATAACAGTTATGTATGCATGTCTCAGGCAATGTTAGTCGGGGCCAACTAGAGCATCTTGGAATGTAATAAGAATATTTACATGCCTAATATTAATACAGGCATGTATCAAGAGTGAACAAGGTGGTTTTATATGAAGAGAAGGACTCTGACTTTTTCTTTTAAAATGTTTTCCTTCCAACAGACACCCAAAACTGTTCTAAATGCCATAACCCCTAAAATAAGTTATCTGTCTCTTTATCATTTATGTCGTAATGGAGAGTAAATCACCACAATGGATAGAATGAAAAAAAGACAGAATAAAAGGGCATAGAGGGAAAAAATACTTGAATTTATTCATGATACCTTAAATGTTTCAAGATTTCTTGTGCTTATATTATCATAGTTGGTAAATCAAGAATCAATTTATTGATGTGATCAATAAACTGTCTTCATGGTAGAGGGAGAATTGCTTTTTGCTAAAACAGTTAAATGAGCAACGCCTATGCCTGCCCGTGGAGAAGCAGTTAAAGTTCCCATTACCCATGTCAGTATGTTCCCAGTTTAATATGGCTGCTAAGAAGTCTGGCACTCTGAAAAAAAGTAATTTTCACTTTGCATTTCTCCTTTCATTTGAGTTTCCTTACTTCTAATGACACAGCTCCTCACCGTTGTCAGATTTTCTGCATATGAGTGTGATAGGGAAGAGGATTTACCAGGAATGTTCGTAGTTGAGGAGGAAGATAATGAGTGACAGCTGTGGTCCCTACTGTCTTCTACCAGAATGGAGGAAATTAGGGGTCCAGAGGTCATCTGCAGAGGATGCCTGAGACTGAAATGCCTGATGGTCAATATAAAAATCTGAAAGTGACCCAGCATTTGTGCATGAGTTAAAAAGAGATGAGGAATAGTGAGCTCAGCTTGCAAGAAACACTTCGTGGCCTGTTTATACTCTGGAGGTGGCAAGATTTTGGGTTGGGGGAGGGATAGAGAGACCACCGGTGACAATTCTCAAATGAGTCTGTATGCATATTTTGGATTTTTTGCACCGAATTCTTAAAAACCAGGAAGCAGTGATTACTTTTGCTGGGATATTCAGCATATCTCATCTCACCTCCAGGATACAGCTTCCTTGAAAGAATCCACACATTCCTCCTTTAGCTGTTAGGGACTTACTAGCTTCTCTCTGTACTCTCCAGTGCTCTCCTTATGAGTCAAAGCCACAGTGATTATTTCCGTTCCTGTTTTTCTAACCACAAAGGATTTTATACTTCATAAAACCTCCATTAAAGATCGGTAAGCAGAAGAGGAAATGAAAGCTAAAGAAGCAGCAAACAGTGAAGAAAACCTTGTTTAGCAAGACTGTTAAAGGAGTCAGTACTGCTGCTCTCTCAGCTCTAAGGCAATGCTTCCTGGCATCTGAATCACGACAAAGAGGCCAAAGCAGAGGGTGGACAGCAAAGAAAAGAGGGGATGATCCAGCAGGAGAAGACAGCGGCTGTGGTGGGGAGTCCAGCCTGCAGCAGGAGTCAGCTACAGGAGCTGCTGGCAGCCAGCCTCCAGCCTGCTTCTGAGGGTGCAACTGCGCCTTTGCGCATTCATTAGTTTCATTCACTGTTCTGCATTTAAGCAGCTTCCATCTCACCCTGATTCAGCAGACAAATTACGGCTTCTCAGACCCACAAATTGCCCAAGTGACTTCCCAGTTTGAAAGGGGCCTGTGGGGCAGTGAGGCACTGGCCTGATCCGTGCTGAACACAGGAATTCATGTTCCACGGTTCTCAGATTGAAGCTGTCATAGTGTGATTGCCTCACACAGTACAGATCATTTTCCTATGTATTCCAGCAGAGTCCTTGCTTTCCTGTGCTTCTGTTGCTGGAAATAGGGGGGGGACAGCATGGATTTTGCACATTTGCAATTCTGTTGGTTTGTTACATTTCTGTAACATTTCAATATTTGCTGAAACACTCGAATCTGATATATGCAAACATCAGAGGACACCAGTGACGTAAGAGAACACATGAACACAACTCCTTTATGACTAGAACAGCCCATGATGTGCTTTTCCTTGAGCAATATGCCAGTTTTTGATGTATCATTCTCTTCCTTTCCTGCTCTCTTCCTCCACTCAACCCTTCTCACCTTTTCTTCCACTTCCTTTCTCTCACCCCCTCACCAGGGCACATACATGACACCATAATCACAGAGTGTTACGTATTATTATTGCTTACTTACGCTGTGTGCTATATATAGCAAAGAACACAGCTAAATTTGTACTGTAATAACTTATTAACTGGTTGTCACATAAGTGGGACTTCTCATTTTTGAACAATGAGTCATTTTTATTTAGTCATTACTGAAAAGAAAGTAAAAATTAACCTGGAGCACTAGATTCAAATCTAATTAGTGTCTAAAAGTGTTACAAAACATGTACTCTATTTAACTATTTACCAAGTTAAAAAGAAAAAGGAAACATTCTGTAGTAGAACTGTTCTGAGCTGATGTTACATTCTGCAACTGTTGATTTTCCAGATAATGTTGTTCTTTAATTAAGATTTTAATAGCAGTTTAGATTCAGATCCTACTGTTTGTTAAGCCTGTAGAGAGACCATGTTTTTCAGGGGGTTCCTTGCATATGTAATTGTCTGTGTGCATTGTAGTGGTTCATTTCCAACAGAAAATAACAGCTTACCTTTGCCCACCAGCTTGAGAGCATGAAGTAGGTGTTAACATTTTCCTCACCAAACTGTTCTGCCACATAGAGCCCTAATGATCCATACTTGTCATATATGTTTCGCTTGGACAGATCAGTCAGTGTTGCATGAGCATTGTTGATCTCTTTAAATTTTTCTGCAGCCTCTGGGTTGTCCGGATTCTTGTCGGGATGATATTTCAGAGCCAGTTTTCTTAAACATGGGAAAAAAAAAAAAAAGAAGGAAAATAAATCATCTGTATGTGTGCACATATACAGACACTTATAAAACTTTACAAAATATTTTAGTAGAGATACAATCATTCTGAACAGTGTGTCCAGCCTTCTTTTTTCCAGCTCTGATATACTCAGTGGAAGAAAAGTGACACAAAGTGAGTGACCGTGAAAGTTTTGGTAAAAGAGGTGTTCCTATTACACTGAGCATGGACTTTGTGTATTTGATACCTACTCAGCTACCATGTTAAAGGAGACAGTGATACATGCTGAAAGCACAGATTGCAGCATGATAATAAATCACACACATTTGTTGCATTATGATTGCCAATTGATTTGCATCATTTAGCAGGTTTCAACAAAGGTAAAGATTTTTTAAAGGTTGTTTAAAAACATGATGATCACACTGCTTATGCCATCAACGTTACCTTCTTTATAGCAAAGGAAATTCCGTATTCGATTGCCTATCAATAGTAGCTATATTAAAATTTTGTAAACAGTGTCTGTGTTTGCAGAAGCCCAGACAGTGATGATAGAAAACACAGGTAGGAGTTGCAATAGAAAGGAAGCATCTTTCTGAAGCACCAGGTGGAAAAGCATAGTGAGTTAGCCCCAGTTTCAAGTGCCTGTCTTTGGGCCTAATTCCCCACTGTCTCACTTCTGAGGCAGTCCTTAAAGCAGTGGATGCTGATTGTCAGCTGGTTTGGGCTGTTTATGCTGGTGGGAAGCCTTTGCTGGGATAGGGCTCAGTACTGTCTTTTTCCTCTGATTGTATGCGGTCCTATGGCATCCGAGGACAGGTACAGCTTGAAAGGAACAGTGTGGGACTGTTAGCTCATGGACAGTGCTGGGGAAGCACAGCTTGGAGAAGACAGGGTTTGCTTCCAACCATTTTGGAGAGCTGGCAGTGTGAGTTCACACGTACCTGCAAAACAAGCATAGACAGCAGTGTATCTTTTAAAAAATCTCCACTCCCTTTGAAGAACTGGCAATAAGATTTTTCCAGGACATTTATTTAATGACTAGTGCTGACCTCTAGTGGCATCAAAAGTGATTTAGTAGTGTTTCAAATTCTGTGATCCTCACCTCAGTCAAGCTATGCTGCATTTTGTAAATATTCTCGCCGAGTGTTTCAGAAGCTAGCCATGACTGTTATGCCAAAAAATATTATTTGTGGTGTGAAGGCAATGTGCCCACACTTCTTCTAACAAATTTATCCTCAGAGTAGGGTCTTGCTTGACTTTCCACTGAAGTCCCAGTGCAGGTTATTCCCCCAGTAAAATGTAACAACTGCTTTGCTCCTGATGACAATTCCTGCCTTGGAGACGTTCTGCCGATATCAAGACTGATATGGGCCTGGGAACAGCCTCTGCCAACGATCTCTTTCAGTTCTATAGGCTGAACCCCATCCATCTTCTTTTAGATAACAAATAACTCCTTAAACATGTCTCTAATAGCATGAAGGGGTTCACGTTCAGTCATATTTAATATACTGTGCCTGTGGAACCTTAAACATAAATTTTCAGTCATATTTAACATGTGGTACCTTAAACATAATAAAAGACGAAATAGGAGAACTGGAAAAACAAGCTAAGTCTTGCATGACTAATGACATTTTGTGCCATCCAAGTATTGAAGTAGTTTATGCAACCTATCCCTTTTCTTAGCTGAAAACAACGCCAGCAATCAGAATTAAAAAAAACGGGAGAGGTATTACTTTCAAAACCCATGCGTGGTTGCAGGCATCGGATAATCAATATCCAGCCTTTCTTTCTTTTCCCACAAACCCAATCCATATCCCCAACAATCTCATAAAAAAATAAGAATTTGAACAAAATGTAGTTTTGAAAAGGTGAAAAATATTAGTTGCACACTCACTGTACTTAGTATTGTTTTAGAATTTCAACATGGCACAGTTAACAAAAGATGACATATGTTCTTATGTTGACTTTGTGAAAGCTGTCCTCACTAAAAATAGTACATTAATAAAAAAACTACCTGCACACGAAGATGACACATAATAATTGGAAATGATTTAGTAATGGGAAAGACATCTATATACTGGTAGTGCAATTCATATGAGTGAGAAAAAGGATTCTATTAGGTCCAACCCAAGAAACAATAAAAGTAAGGACAAGAACTATGTGATGTAACATAACTATCAGCTATATAGATAACAGAGATCCAGTGGTTCTTACAAAGGTAGCAAGGGCCAGAGGCTCGGCTTCACATTATCTCCCGTGCAAAGAAGGGCCAGGCAGCTGCTGAGGCTTCTTGTAGCGCTTTTGTGCAAGGCCACCATTTGCACATGCTCCAAGTTGTTTCTGAGCTTGGACACCCAAATGCACATATTGGTGGGCATGCACTCAGGTTCGCAAGTGCCTTCACCCTGAGTTCTGGCTTTGTCAGAGGGACAACTCCAGCAAGAAAGTGAGTGGGTGAGTGGGAGGGGTATGAGAGC